>JALPQI010005240.1:0-70005 GCA_025490895.1 Thaumatotibia leucotreta | reverse complement strand
CATTTGTTAAAAAAAAAACTAAGAAAGTCTTATCTAGAATTCTAGACAAACATACATATAATAACCCGAAGTCGTAACAAAAAGCACTCACCGTCGCTTCGGTTATTTATTATGTATATCGCTTCTACTGCGACCCACACCTTGGACCATCCGAGTCCAAATTTATGTACAAATGTATTGTCCGCTTACGGTATTATGAAATACTATTGTGTGTTTTATTTATGAAATGTGTATGTCATTCGTTTGAGTTTTTAGAAATACCACCATGCAGGAATTCCCATTCAATTCTCTATTATTAATTTTCAATGACATGTTATTTTTTGTGTCTGTGTTACCTCAGAATCATAAAGAACTTATCATCATTCATGAGTATATTTTGATATTTTAATTACTTTTGTTGGGGATACCTAGTTAAAAAGTATAATATGAATAAGTGTTTTTTTCACCAAAACAGCACAAAATTTGTATGTGACGTTGACTTATTATTATTCCAGTACCTACTTATCTCAAGAGTAAGTAGTATCTGTGATTTAATATTCGTCCATATTAATTGTCCTTACTATTGTATTATTATTTACTACATGGGCCATAAAAAAGGACAGTAGTACCACTAGTACCAAAGCATTTTGTAATTGTATTATTAAAATGTATAAAGATTATCACAAAACAAATGAATCAGTAGTTTAATAATTAATTTGTCGGTGACGTGGCAGTCCCGCGGCACAGTGGCGCCCCGCGGCGGCGACACGCGCAACTTCGTGTTCATTATAACTCACTTAAGAATAACTTAATCATCGTAATTTTATGTAAGCTTAAAATAATTAAATTGTAGTATAATATAATGTGATTGCCAGATGGTGAATATTAAAATATGAATTATGATTATGTTCAGTAAGAGGGCTTCTTAGTAGTTGTCATATTGTTATTGATGACGATTTAATCTCAGAGATGTAGATTACTGCTCATCGGGGGGTATTTATTAAAATACATTTAAATAAAGTAATTTTTAGGACCAAACAACATACAATTTTCCATTCATTCGTCCCTACAAGAAAAAGATATGAACATATAAATTGTTGAATCAACTGCCGTCTCCTTGTACTGCTGATATCACGGTAGGTACTGGCATATCGTTAATTTATACGGTTTGTCAAATAAACAGAGTACGATTCATTAATTTAGTTTTGGGCAAATCTGATCAGATTTTTTAATAAAATACGCTTATACGTGGACAAAAAATACTCGTTTCGTAGAACTAGGTCATATATTTTCGTGAATTCACGTGAGCTAAACTTTCGCAACTATAGAACATCCAAGCCAGCCAACCTGGTAAATGGCTATAAACTGGAAGTAGTTTCCTTCCTCGGCTCGTTACCATCCGCATGCAGGCACCTCAAAGAATAAATACACCTCTATCGCAATGCACCGGGCCAGACATCTCACTCGAGTTAGGGGTGCCCAACAGCATGTCTAACGTAAAAGCAGAAAATACAATTTTTATGTGCTCAGAAACTTTGGATAGTCTTTCATTTTATGGGTATTTTTTAAGAAGAAAAAATTGTATTATTCAACAAACTGCAGACTGTTTCCTTTTCCGTTACGTTTACAGAAGTAGTAGACTGTACTTATAGAGCAATTTATCACACAATTAATTCAAAATAAACACGAGTATTTTTACGGAGTGTTATTATAATTAACAACCAGTATGTAGATGTACATTATATTTGGAAAATTTGTTCTTTGTTCATTTCTTAAAATTGGTACATAATTTTATACTGTTATATCGGATGGTATACTTGCTAAAGATACGGGCTACATTCTAGCTGCAAATTGCAAAACAAGCTCGCCAACAACATAATACACCAATCGCAACTAGGATGCATTTCTTGTTCTCAACACAACCCAACACTATTCACAGAAAACAGACGACCAATCTGCCCCGGTCACAATGCTAAAATTTTCCGAGAGGAAACTGCAATGTTATTACCGAAGGTGCTCGACTGGGTATGAATTCAACTAGGAAGGCAATTTCCGCTTTATGGTGCTATGAGACCGGAGTGTGCCCACGATTTGAGTGATCCTGGAGCGACCGAGCTATTAAGTACCGATATCTCGATTGACAGGGTGTTACGTATTGATAACCGTTTTGGCAGGCGGATAAACGGGGATTCTATCGCCTTTGAACGGACAGATGTGGGTAGGCTTAGTGTTCAATCATTAAGGACTGATTAAGTGTAGTTAATCAAATATCTAATAATTATATGCATTTATAAAATTTGTACTTATTAATGAGTTATACAAAACAGATATAATAAGCGGCTTCAGCATTTTACTACTTTTTAGGGTTCCGTAGCCAAAATGGCAATATGGAACCCTTATAGATTCGTCTTGTCCGTCTGTCAGTCTGTCACAGCCGATTTACTCGGAAACTATAAATGCTACAGTAACGAAATTTGGTAAGATAAGGTTGATTTAACTGTATTTTTTAAATAAAAAATTGATCATGGTACGGAGCCCTTCGCGCGCGAGTCCGACTCGCACTTGACCGGTTTTTTTATAAAAGTCTTATCCAACAGAATTTGTTTTTTAAATAATGAAAGATTCTTGCTCTTTTATCGAAATAAAAATAAATGCTATGAGTAAGCAAATATAATCATAAATTGGGCATCGTACATAACTTTTTATTACTCAAATATCTTAGCACAAATGGACCATACCCTCCTACTTCGTTACCACGTCTTTCGCTCTTCTAATTTTATTTTCCGTGAATTTCGGCTACCTCCCTGAGAACACCATTCAATTTCAATCTAATCCAGCAGGCGGTAACAGCCTGGGAGATGACGTAACGTACATCCCCACTGCCGGGAGAAATGACGTAAGTCCTCCTCATTTAACTGCTCGCCTGTCGAACGTCATTTCGTAAATTTGCACCAAAATGTGGAGCTTTACGTGAAGCCTGCGATCAAATTTTGAAAGCAATTTATAGAATGCCGTTTTATATTACAGGAAATTTAGGAAATTTGCAGTTTAATTGGATTATTTTTGGTCACCTTGTTTTTGGTCAACAAATAAAAAAATTCATAAAAGAGATAATATTAATTTACGCTAAAAATTAACGGTACCTACCAAAAACAACTATTTACGTTTTTTGAGTAGGGATGTATATAGAACAATGACATGTGTGCTCTTATCTTATAAATGACTACTCATGTACTGTACCTGCCCAGCTACATCACAGTGTCATAAAATGATTACATACTCGTAGTTATATCATCATCATCATCATATCAGCCGAAAGACGTCCACTGCTGAACATAGGCCTCCCCCAAAGATTGCCACAATGACCGGTCCTGCGCCACCCGCATCCAGCGGACTCCTGCGACCTTCACCAGGTCATCAGTCCACCTTGTGGGGGGCCTACCCACGCTACGCCTTCCGGTACGTGGCCGCCACTCAAGAACCTTCCCGCCCCAACGGCCATCGGTTCTACGCGCAATGTGCCCCGCCCACTGCCACTTCAGTTTAGCGATTCGGAGAGCTATTTCGGTTACTTTGGTTCTGCTGCGGATGGTCTCATTTTTAATCCGATCACACAGAGAGACTCCTAGCATAGCCCTCTCCATTGCCCTTTGGGTGACTTTGAGCCTTCTTATGAGGCCCATTGTAAGCGGCCACGTTTCAGTACCGTATGTCATCACTGGCAACACACACTGATCAAAGACCTTCGTCTTCAAACACTGCGGAATATTGGACGAAAATATGTGTCGTAGCTTCCCGAACGCTGCCCAACCGAGTCGGATTCGACGTTTGACCTCTTTCTCGAAGTTGGACCTACCTAACTGGATAGTTCGTCCTAGGTATATATATTCGTCTACAACTTCGAGTGTAAAGTCTCCGATTATTACGGGAGTTGGTGCTACATGGGAATTTGACATGATTTTCGTCTTATCCATGTTCATTTTAAGACCAACTCGCTCGGAGGCTTTACTGAGGTCAACAAGCATAGTACTTAAGTCCTCCAAGGTCTCAGCCAAGACTACTATATCGTCAGCGAATCGAAGGTGAGTGAGGTACTCGCCGTTTATGTTGATACCCAGCCTTCTCCAGTCCAGAGTCTTAAAGACATCCTCCAGTGCAGCGGTAAACAGCTTAGGGGAGATGACATCTCCCTGCCTAACTCCCCGCTGCAGCAGAATAGGCTTCGAGCTCTGGTCTTGGAGTCGGGCTGACATTGTGGCGCTCTCGTACAAACACTTCAACACCTCGATATAGCGGTAGTCGACTTGGCACCGTTGGAGAGACTGTAGTACTGCCCAGGTTTCGATCGAATCGAAGGCTTTCTCGTAGTCCACAAACGCTAAACAAAGGGGCAGGTTATATTCTTCGGTTTTCTGTATAACCTGGCGAAGCGTATGGATGTGGTCTACGGTACTAAAGCCTCTTCGGAAACCGGCTTGTTCGGGAGGCTGGAAGTCATCAAGTCTGCGTGCAAGACGATTCGTAATGACTCTTGAAAACAGCTTATAGACATGGCTCATAAGTGAGATGGGTCGGTATTTGTTCAATAAAGCGTTGTCTGTTGTTTTGAAGAACAATACCACCACACCTCTGTTCCATGCCTTTGGCGTTCTCCCTTCCAGTAAGACGGAATTGAACAACTTCTGAAGGGCCGTAAGGATCGATTTACCACCTGCCTTCAGAAGCTCAGTAGTTATATAAAATAACGCAAAACAATATGACCAGGGGGGTTACCACGACGTACTGATGCGATTCAGTTTAGATCGGGAGAAAAAGACAAGGCTATATACGTGTCATCTCTGTCCCTTTCCCTAAACCTAAACTGAATCGCATTAGTACTATTTAGTACATCATGGTAACACCCCTGTAATGTTCACTTACGAGGAGTAGGTTTTGGTCATGAAAGTGAAGTAAAAAAACATTAGTGATATATCGTTTAGCTTTAATAATTAGATTGGTATAATATAAAATACTCAATTTTATATGCGATCAATTTTATGAAGGTTTTTAATTGATAGACGTAAAGGGATACTAATCCCTTTACACTTCATAAAACCCATAACAGCTCGGTCACGTTTGGTGACAAACATGACACCGACTTTATTCGTTTTCATATAACTTCCCCCTCTTAATATTTACCAGGTGTCGTTACACCCCCTTTATTACTTCAGACTGCAATAATCCCCGTAGACGTCTCGCTGTACGCGGATAATACAGGTTGTTTAAACATGTCTTATATGAACAAGTATTGCTTGTGCGTTTAATAATAAAAACACAGGACTACACGCATGGATTCTTCTTAAGTACAGCATTCATATTTTGCTTTCAATTTGACTACACACACTTTTAAGCCCTACTTACACAATCTTCTGTATATTGTTGACCAAACCCGATTGTATAAAGTTTTAGGTATATTGGCATAAGTATACCTAATATAATAAATATAAATATAATTTTTAGGTATACTGACACGTATAAGTACGTACGTATAAGTAGGTACTTATTAGTCATGTTATTCCAAATTGTATTAGAATCGTGCAACATAACAAAAAACTTTGTAAGACGCCAATATATACGAGTGATTGACCCACATTCCATTGAGCAAGAAAAGAAATGCTCTCACTTACCCCACTTATTTCCTTTGTCAGCAAAAACTTGGGCAATATTCGCCTCAATGTGACCTTTCTCAGTTGAAACCACGCAAAGCTTTCGAGAATGGATCTGAACAGTAGGCCAACCAGAACTATTCGTGTTCTGAACGTACCTAATGGCAGCTTACTTGAAGCAAATATAAATAACATTTTAATTGTATTAAGTATATGTTTGATTTTTTTGTACAATTACATAAAGTCAAATCAAATATCGATCGATGGAATATGTTTGGTTGACGTAATTAAAGACCGAAAAGGTGGCGACTTCCTCGCACAACGCATCAGTATTGCGATACAGCGAGGAAATGCCCCAAGCATCCTCGGTACAATGCCACAAGGGACAATCTTAGATATATGTTAGGTTAGATAGATTAGTTAGACTTAATTTATGCGTATAAAAAGTAGAGTTTTGAAAATAAAGCCCGTTTAAAAAAATACAGATTAAATTAAAAAAAATAATTTGAATATAGGGAATTGAAAACAAATTAAGCACATACACCAGCAACAGGCACGCAAAAAACAAACAAGCTATATAAACAAACTGAACTTACAATTAAGTAAACAAAATGTCACATGCTACTAAATGAACCATTATTATGTCACTATCAATGTCATAGGTACTTTATCTAATCACAAATTTCGTCAATGTCTATAATTAATCTAGGTCTACCTACACCTCACCAAGCTCGTTCATAGTACATACGAGTACCTATATCTTTTATTCTTGATCTGCTCCATTGTACGTAATGTGTTTCATTTAGATATTTAGAATCAGTTGCTGGTAACTTTTTAGTAGGTAAAAATATATTGACCGAGTTGTAGAACAAACCTATTCTACTGTGGTTGTGTTTCCTGGGCCTCGGCCCTCCGTTTGACAAATAGTGGAGATTACTTTCATTATTCGCGGCGCGCGTATTACCTGATATTGCTACCTCTAACAATGAGCCGAAGGAAAATAAAATATAACTCCGGTACGGGAATCCGACTGATCCCACAGATGCGATAGGAGAAAGTCTTTGCAAATGAATGGAAAGGTCAGATTTATAAATAAGTAGTGGGTCGTTTATTGTTTTCTCAATTACGGTGATTTCATTTGTTTGACATTTAAGTTATACTTTCAAAAATATTTTTAAATGCCAGGTTTTAGAAAGAAGCCAAGGTGAGTAGTAGTCAATACAGTTCAAATAATTTATTTTCATAAAAGTATTTGTTTTGTACATGAATAACTAAGTTTTATTAAATAAACGGGTTTATGCTGCTATGCTAAGGATGATATACATGGTATGGTAAATATCGATGGTTGTGTGACTCAACCTCATATATGAAATGTATGTATTTTGTACAGAAATATATTTTTATGGCACAACCTCGTAAGCCATTATACGAGGTTAAGTCACACAGCCAACGATATATTATGCTTATGAAATGTGTACATTGTGACACCATTTTTTAATTTATTTTCCCATTGTATTCGGTTGGATGATTTTCATATTTTATTATTATCATTAACACACACCAACTCGGGTAACCGATTGCCGCGTACTCACCAAATCAATTTCAAGTTTAACAAAACATCCACGTACGTACTAGATACGGTCTTTACGAGGTAAACAATAAAATAACAACGGGTGAAGGTATAAAATTAGCAATAAATAGAGCCATACGTCTGGCCCCACACCTGTGCACCAGTCAGGGGTGACCAGCCATAACTCACTCGAATTGTGCCCCCGGGCTAATGTTGGCCAGACAAACACTAATACGGCAGGATATAAAATTGTTGTTTGCTATTTCGTTTATATGAAGGCGAGACGATTCGTTTACTAACAGTCTGAACAAAGATAGCTAAAACAGAACTGTCTGTACTTAACACGAGTATTGCGCTAAGGTAGAATTTTTTTTGGCGGGCGTTTTCTTGGTTTTGTAATAAGGTTTGAAATTGTATTTATTTATTCTCGGCATCGGCCATCCTCGCAATAGTGGTACCGGCCCTCCATTTCTTTTTATTGATTATAAGTCAGCTCCCGTAGCCTAGTTGGTAGTGACCCTGCCTACGAAGCTGGAGGTTCTGGGTTCTAATCCCAGCGAGGGCATTATTTGTGTATTTATTTTTCACAAATATTTGTTCCTTGGTCATGGCTGTCTATGTATTTAAGTATCTATTTATATGTATATATCTATTATATATATCGTCGCGTGGTACCCACATTACAAGCCTTAATTTAGCTTACCATGGACTAGGTAACAGGTTGTGTAAAGATGTCCAAAAATATTTATTTATTTATTTAATTTATTTATATACAGGATGACGTCTAGGTCGTGGAGCAGGAGTGAACAGGTTACTAAAGACGGTCACGCAGAATAATTTTCGCTTTGGCTATAGAGATAGCCAAAAAAATCTTTAAAAAAACCTGCCAAGTAATTATGAGTTCATTCATACTTGACGAACAATCAAGGCTCAACGATCCAGCTGTCATCCTGTATATTGAGAACCGTAAGCTCTTTCTATTATTATTAGAGAAACAAAACCTCAACTTTATTTTTTCCATTCCGCTACGTTTTTTTACAGAATTAATGAATATTATTTCCATAATGAATATTGGTGTTTCTACTCAGAATCACGAGCTCTTTCGATCTAAGGCCCTGGGTTTTCTGGCCGGCGACCGGCGACCGACGCGTGTCCGCTGCCAACGACGTTCGAATGTTTTGTTCGCGAATGTTTAAGGGTGGTTTCTCTGAAACGTTGCCGGCAGCCGGTAACCGACGACGATTCAGAGATACCAACCTCAAACATTAGAGAACAAAACATTCGAAGGTCATCGGCGGCGGACACGCGTCGGTCGCCGGTCGCCGGCCAGAAAACCCAGGGCCTTAGATCGAAAGAGCTCGTGATTCTGAGTAGGAACACCGTATAAATTGCCCAAGTTCATAAAAAATGGGGGCAGTTACCACATTTGCGAGAAAGGCCTTTATAAATTTGGCAAACTGCAAACTGGGGTCCGAACTAGGAAATGGAGTTCTCTTATGTAACCTTTTTTAGGTACAGTAAAAGTTCTTGCATAATTAAATGGTGTGCTTCCTCTATCTATTCGCAATACTTATGCTTATGATAGTTACGTAGGTATACCTTTCTTATAATAGGTATCTTAATGTTAGCGACACGACGTCACGACCAATGAACGCCTAGAAATAAGATAAATCATGTAAATAAATGATCCTCACGTAATTAAGTTAGATATAAGTGATCAGTAATGTATAAGCAATTTCATGAACGCAAATGTATGAACCGAACCTAGGAGTCGCCTATTGGCTGATATTAATCGCCTGAACTTAGCGTATAAGATTTAAAATGTCGCATTTTGTACTATGTATGAACCATTTGATACCTCGCCAGAACTTAATTTACGTAAGAAATGTAACTGTATAACCCGTTAAATATAGGTCAGTTACCTATTCAAATGATACAATGGACCCCTGGGTCAATAACCCAACGCAATGTTTAAAATAAAGGTTTTAACCCAAAACATTGCAGGTAAACTGAGAACAATAGAGCCAGTCGAACGTCTATTGTTTAGAATGTAAACAACTCCGCATGTGTTTTTGTTGTAAACGTTGGATAACCACGTGTAGTATTTATTTACAAACAATGAATGTAAACATTACGGCATGGATTGATTAAAATTAGGTAAATGTGATTAGAACTTAGCGAAAGTAGGCTAGTATAAATCGAACAATGTGAAGTCCACCAATCAACGCGCAGCATTTACGGACCAGTAGAATTAGTGAACGGAACAGACTGAGATTTCATGAAACAGAAATACGCTGCCTTTTGATTGGTCGACATATTTTTATGATTGGCTGAAAATCACAGCCAGTGATGTATATATACGCGACGCGTTTTGTATGGAGCAGTGTCAAGCTGACCTCCACCAAGAGAGGAACAATAAAGGAAGAAAAATGGAACCTGCCTATTAATCGGAAAAAGCCCTCCTGCCGCTCCAGCCCTCCTCATCAGTAGATCCGGCCTACGTGTATCCGAGCTCTGCCAACTGAGTTGTCGGCAGGCAATGCTGGGTACGCTGTACTCAACATTTTTGGTCCTTCGAGCGTCGGATAGCGAACCAGTCCGAACCTTCGCGAGCAACGTCAACTACTTCGGACCGAACTACGGATGGTTGACCCAGCGGATACACGCAGCGACCGATCTACTGAAACTCCGCATCGTGTTCCCGGACCCCTCAGACTGAACCTGAGATATCGACTGCGTGCACGAACCCGGAACCTTAGCACCGCAGCGATGACGGGAAGAAGAATCACGACGAGATCAATGTCGTCGATTCACGACGATGAAGAACGAAGACGCTTTCTAGCGGCTGGAGCGGAGGCCGCCGAAATGAAGCGAGCCAGAGCCTCGCGCACCGAGGACGAACTCAGTAACACTGACGCCAGTGAGGCCGGCGACGCACGTGGGCATATGGAGGGGAGCGAGCCATTAGCCCCGCCCACATCGCAACCGGCCGACGGGGGAACGCTTACACTCGAGCGAGCGCTAGATCATGCGCGCACAGTTAGTCGCCCGGCGCCCACGGCGCTGGACACACGTGCCGCAAGCGCTATAGCGCCAACGAGCGCGCCGAACGACGACTCCGTACGAACTTATACGGAACGGGAACTTCGCGAGGATGATCGGACACGACAAGTATCCTTCGCACCTCACCGAACAATAGAACCATGGAACAAAGGCATTGAACTTATGCAACAATTACGGGGAAAACAAAGAAGACTTCTAAGCGAAGCGGAAGCATTGAACAAAAAACTCGAAGCGTTGCGGCTGGGGATCGAGGCCGCGGAACCTGAGGCGCTTACGAGGAATTATGAACCAGAGAATTGGGCGTACGAGACACGCGAGCCGGCATCGAAACGTCGAGCACCGAACCTTGAACCACGCTCGATGTTCGAGACTCCGAGAACGAGGAGGCCTGCTGAGCGATCGCCGAGCCCCGAACTAGAGAGGACCCGCGAACGGAAGAGGTCACTCTCGCCTGAACCCGAACGAGCCTATGAACGTGAAAGGCCGTTCACCCCCGAACCGAAGACCTCCGCGAGAAGGAGGCAACAGTACTCGCGTTCGCCGAGTCCGGATGCGAGAACTCCAAGAACGCACATCTCGACACAGGAGAGCATCGCCGCCAGTATGTTCGAGATATTTGAAAAAATGCAGAGGGCTGCGAGACCTGCACCGAAAGAAATATACGAATTACCTGCTTTCTATGGTAATGTCAGCGAGTGGCGCAGTTTTTATAACACATACAACGAGACAGCGACAAGATACAAGTTTACCGAGTACGAGAACGTGGCGAGACTGCGAGTGGCGCTGAAAGGAGAAGCCAAGGCTTGCGTCCAGCACGTCCTGGCTACAGCTACTCGTCCAGACCTCATCATGCGCATATTGAAGAAACAGTACGGAAGGAGCGAAGTACTACTCGACCAAGCACTAGAAGACCTGCGTCGGCTGCCTACCGTCGGGCCGACAGCGCATGACCTAAATAACTTCGCAATCAAGATCGCAAACATAGTATCTACAGTTATGGACATCGACCGCCGTCACTACGCCGATAATCCCATGCTAATAAGGGAAATCACCGACCGCCTGAGCCCCCATCTACGAAGCCGATGGTGTGACTATGCCCGCGCACACCGCTACTCAGACGAAGCTGAAATAATCCAGCTGTCGGACTTCCTGATGTACGAGAGCGAGCAGGAAATGAAATACTCGCACGCCAGAGCCCCTCTAACATCGCGACGGACTGCTACCGCGACATCGAATGCCGTGTCAGCGCAGGCGCGGTATGAGCGCAACACGAACCGACCGGTTGCCCGCCCTGCTCTGTCCCAGTCGCGCTCGTCGCAGCCGTTGTCCTCGAAAGTGGTATATACCACGAACGCCACCACGAAGAACCCGCGCGCAATCTGCTTATATTGCGGAGGAACTCATGGAACGACAGATTGCCGCAAATTAGCTGCCCAACCCGTCGGAGCGAGATGGGACTGGGCGCGACTGAACAGGGTGTGTTTTCGCTGCCTCAACGACAAACATCAGCGCCAGTACTGCCGAGCGAAGAGATGCGACGTGCCAGGCTGTCCGCATCCCCATCATCGCTTGCTACACGCGGATAAGCAAGAAGTACAGACTGAAGCCGCAGTACATCTCACTACGACCGCGCCGGTGTACTCTATAGGAGAGAGGACAGGCCACGCCCCCACCACGCGCGCGCCGCGCGCCACGCAGGCCGAGATAACACATGCACCGAACGAGCAGAATGATCCAGATACCGCTCGCATATACGTTACCTCGGGGATCGAACCTGCTAATGTGCTACTTAAAGTACTGCCCGTCACCGTGAGCGGCCCGGGCGGAGAAGCACACATCTTCGCGATGTTGGACGACGCCTCGACACTGAGCCTTATCGAGGAGGACATCGCCGAACAGATCGGATTGTCTGGCCCTGTTTCACCGCTATGCGTGCGCGGTATAGGCGATATCGCGCACCGAACGAACACAGCTACCGTTAAGGCGAAGATACGGTCAGCGCGAGGCGGGACAGGCTACGACATCACGCTGCGAACAGTACGCGGAATCGGACTACGCAGCCAGATCATAAACAAAGCCGATATGATCAAGTACGAACATCTCAAGGACCTCGCCGATGAATGCTACACTACGGGAGTACCGCAAATGCTCATCGGAGGCGACCACTGGCAGCTATGCATACCGCACGAGATAAGGATGGCAGGCGAACTCGATCCCGCCGCCATACGCTGCCGCTTGGGATGGTGTTTCTTCGGATTTCGGCCGAAGATAATCAGAACGAACGAACAAGTTGTACTGCATTGTCGCGTTGAACAAGATGAACTCGATGAACAATTAAAGAAACACTGGGCGATAGAAGCTTTGGGAGTTTCGAGCAAAGACAACGTCAAGCCCGCGGATCAACGAGCTGTCGACCTTTTCAATTCGAGCGTCGTGAAACATGAAGATCATTATGAAGTTGGACAGCTGTGGGCTACAGATGACGTCAAACTACCGGCCAGCTACACTACGGCGCATTCGCGGTTATTGAACCTTGAATCGCGAATGAGACGCGACCCGAAGTTCGCCGAAGATTACTGCAAGCAAATAAGAGCTTTAATCGAAAAGGGTTACGCCGTACGTTTGAACGAGCCGCCGGTCAGCGATCTTACCTTTTATCTACCGCATTTTCCTGTAGTTAACCTACAGAAGCAAAAAATGCGTGCTGTTTTCGATGCTGCGGCAAAATGTCAAGGGATTTGTCTCAACGACTTCATTCTCTGCGGTCCAGACCTTCTTCAGAGCCTGCTGGGAATATTGCTGCGTTTCAGAGAGAATCCATTCGCCGTGACAGCGGACATTCAAGATATGTTCATGCGAATACATCTGAAGCACGAAGATCAAGCCAGCCAGCTATTCCTATGGAGGAATAACGAGCGAGACCGCACGCCGCACATCTACAAGTTAACACGAGTGCTGTTCGGATGCGTGAGCAGCCCATGTTTAGCACATCTTGTACGCAACAAGAACGCCAAAGACAACCGAACGAGATACCCCGAGGCAGTCTATGATATCAAGAACAACCACTACATGGACGACTACGTGGCTAGCTATGAAACCGAGGAGGACTTGCATCGAATCGTCAAGCAAGTTCGCGAGTCACACGCCGAGGGAGGATTCAACCTGCGAGGCTTCGCTAGCAACAATCGTCAATTGATCGAAGAACTACCGAACGAACTGCGATCAAGCGAACCTACGACGATGCTAGGCGAAAAATCACAGAAGGTGCTAGGCATGGTGTGGGACCCTAGCACAGACACGCTTAGCTTTAACACGAAGCTACTACGCGTGCCAGAAGACATCAAGAACTGCGATCGAGCGCCAACGAAGAGACAAGTCCTATCTACAGTTATGTCTGTCTACGACCCGCTAGGACTCATCGCGCAGTATGTGATCAGCGCTAAGATCTTGCTACAGCGTGTCTGGGCGAAGGGCACGCACTGGGATCAAGAGTTAGAACGAGAAGACACCGAAGCATTTTTTCAGTGGCTGAAAGCCCTGAAATACATCGCCGAACTAAGAATACCTCGTCAGTACGACTCGCCGAGGGATCCGACACGTCGAACGCTGCACGTTTTCTCCGACGCAAGTACCGAAGCCTACTGCGCCGTGGCCTACTGGCGCACTGAAGTCGGAAACGACGTGCACATCAGCTTAGCCGCAAGTCGAACGCGAGTCGCACCATTAAAATACCACCACCATAACACCATTATAAGTATAAAATAGGTAATACCTACATCAAAAAAGTTTCAACGGCTCGGGACCTGGGAATATTATTTGATGACAAACTTGACTTCCAGTTGCACATCGAACGCATTATATCGAAAGCGTACCAAATGCTAGGATTTATCCTAAGGACGGCAAAAGTTTTCAAAAAACCTTCAAGTTATCTTTTACTCTATAAATCCCTAGTTAGATCTCAATTAGAGTACGCATCAGTAATCTGGAATCCACTGTACAAGAAATACGCAAATGGAATAGAGATGATACAAAAAAAAATTCTTGCGTTCACTGCATAGACGTTTAACAGGTAAACACTTATCTTACTGTAAACTGTTACAACATTATAAAATGCACTCGTTGGAGGCTAGGCGCAAATGTTGTGATGCAATGACCCTATATAATATCTGCAGAGGGTATTATAATAATATGGAACTGGTGGAGCAAGTCCGGTACAGAGTCCCCGCTCGCAGCACTGCGCGATCCAATGCCCTATTTTCGGTTCTCACCGCCTCCACCAACGCTGGTTTGCGAGCCCCATTGCGACGCATTTGTAATGATTATAACAAAGAATTTACTTCTATTGATATATTTCACCTAGGTAAACCTGGTTTCCGGAATCAAATACTTAATATAGTTGGTAACCAACATAATACATAGTTTTAAACAATGCAAAATATTGCCATTACCTTTAGACGACAAAATGTGGTTCTACTCTAGCCAACTTGTCTTACATTGTTAGAATATCATTCTTCATTGTGGTTGTATAGTAGTCATTATTACTCTTACCCTTATAATTGTATTCTTATTATTGTTTTCTATGCATGCTTTAATACTGTACCGTGTGCACTAGGAATGTTGTTTTTTTTACATACAAGTCCGTCTCCTGTAAGTGCTTACTTATGTTTTAGTGAGAAAATTTAAGGAAGTTTGTGTATTCTTGTATATTTATGTCTCAAAATGTGAAATACTGCTGTGTCACTTACTTCTGTTATTTCTCCAATAAAGAAAATAAATAAATAAATAAAGATCTTATCGGTGCCGAGGATGGAGCTGAGCGCTGCTTTGATCGCCGCGCGCCTCGCTCAAACTATCCTGAAAGAACAGCGCTACACTGCAGATGACATCACATACTGGACGGATTCAAAAACTACGTTGTCATGGCTACGGGATGACGCACGACAATATCGACCGTTTGTCAGTCACCGCATAGCCGAGATCGCCGAACTTACAAGCCGACAATCGTGGAGATGGTTGCCGACTAATTTCAACGTGGCGGACGATGGAACGCGCTGTAAACCGAGCCAGCGCATCACCATCGACGATCGGTGGTACCAAGGACCGGCATTTCTGCGGTTACCCGAACGAGATTGGCCACAGAACCCGAACGACGTCACCGCTACTGAAAAAGAGAACCTACCGGAACGCAAGAACATCAAGACCGCTATGACTCATGCTACACGAACAGAACGAGACCCAGCATCAGTATTACCAGACATCAACCGCTTCAGCAGTTACGAACGCCTCATTAATAGCACAGCCTATGTGTTGCTATTTATAGAAAAGCTGCGAAGTCGCGACCGAACGAAGAAATTAGAGCTTGCACACATACATCGAGCGGAACATATGTGGCAACAAAATAGTCAACGACGAAGCTTTCCTGACGAACTACGAGCACTCAGCCGCGGCGAAGAAATTGATAAAAGATCGAGGTTATATCAATTAGCACCTGAAATCGACCGCGATGGTTTGTTGAAAATGAAGACTCGTCTAGGAAACGCTCCAGTTCAATACACTGCATCAAGGCCCGTTATACTTGACGGACGGGATGTGTATACGCGCTTACTGATCGCACATACACACAGGAAATCAGCGCATATACACAATGAAGCGATCGTGAACGAGCTGAGACAGAAGTACTGGATTCTGCACCTGCGACCCGTCGTAAAGTCCATCGCCCGAACTTGCGCAATCTGCATATTACGCCGAGCGACGCCACGCGTACAGCCGCATGGAGATTTACCACCTGAACGAACAACGGCATACGAACGACCGTTTACCTGCGCAGCCGTGGACTATGCGGGCCCTGTATATGTCACCATCGGACGCAGAAGAGAGAAAAGATGGATCGCTCTCTATACCTGTCTCACAACACGAGCGGTGCACCTGGAATCCGTGCACAGCCTCTCCGCCGACAGCGCGCTACTCGCGTTACGCCGATTCGCGGCGCGACGTGGGTGGCCCCGCGTTATGTATTCAGATAACGCAACGAACTTCAGAGCGTCGGCTATTGAACTCCAAGAAGCCCATAAGGAGTGGCTACCTATACTTCGAGCCTACGGTCTACAACAACGGATGGAGTGGAAGTTCATCCCGCCTGGTAACCCATCTGCCGGAGGAGCGTGGGAGAGGATGGTACGCACCATCAAATCAGCAATGGCGTACACTCTACATACCAAGGCGCCACGAGAGGAGATATTCAACACCGTATTGGCCGAAGTAGAATATATAGTGAACCAACGACCACTTACACATGTCTCAGTGGACCCGAACGCGCCTGAGACTTTAACACCGAATCACTTCTTGTTACTGCGAGCTGCCAATCTTCCTATACTGGGACCCTGTGAAGAAGATGACAACAAGAAGTGGAGAACAGCCCAAGCCCTCGCCGACCACTTCTGGTCGCGATGGGTCAAAGAAGTCTACCCGCTACTAGCACCCCGCGGTTCTTCAGCCAGCGGCGGGCGTCAGATCCAGCCGGGAGACATCGTGATCATCGCGGACCCTAACGGCCCTCGCAATACGTGGCCGAAAGGGATCGTCGTGGCTACACACCGTGGACCAGACGGCAGAACACGCTCCGCTGACGTCAAGACCCTGCATGGCGTAATGCGGCGCCCCACCTGCAAAATAGCCGTCGTGGTGCCAGCCGGCGAGACGCAGAGCTGCGCTGCCCCCCAGAGCCCGACGACCGCATCAACGACGACTCCGTGATCGTGTCGCCTACCCATGCAACATGGCGTCTTGCGACGGAGGAGGACTAATGTTAGCGACACGACGTCACGACCAATGAACGCCTAGAAATAAGATAAATCATGTAAATAAATGATCCTCACGTAATTAAGTTAGATATAAGTGATCAGTAATGTATAAGCAATTTCATGAACGCAAATGTATGAACCGAACCTAGGAGTCGCCTATTGGCTGATATTAATCGCCTGAACTTAGCGTATAAGATTTAAAATGTCGCATTTTGTACTATGTATGAACCATTTGATACCTCGCCAGAACTTAATTTACGTAAGAAATGTAACTGTATAACCCGTTAAATATAGGTCAGTTACCTATTCAAATGATACAATGGACCCCTGGGTCAATAACCCAACGCAATGTTTAAAATAAAGGTTTTAACCCAAAACATTGCAGGTAAACTGAGAACAATAGAGCCAGTCGAACGTCTATTGTTTAGAATGTAAACAACTCCGCATGTGTTTTTGTTGTAAACGTTGGATAACCACGTGTAGTATTTATTTACAAACAATGAATGTAAACATTACGGCATGGATTGATTAAAATTAGGTAAATGTGATTAGAACTTAGCGAAAGTAGGCTAGTATAAATCGAACAATGTGAAGTCCACCAATCAACGCGCAGCATTTACGGACCAGTAGAATTAGTGAACGGAACAGACTGAGATTTCATGAAACAGAAATACGCTGCCTTTTGATTGGTCGACATATTTTTATGATTGGCTGAAAATCACAGCCAGTGATGTATATATACGCGACGCGTTTTGTATGGAGCAGTGTCAAGCTGACCTCCACCAAGAGAGGAACAATAAAGGAAGAAAAATGGAACCTGCCTATTAATCGGAAAAAGCCCTCCTGCCGCTCCAGCCCTCCTCATCAGTAGATCCGGCCTACGTGTATCCGAGCTCTGCCAACTGAGTTGTCGGCAGGCAATGCTGGGTACGCTGTACTCAACACTTAACTTATAATAAAATGTTGTTATTTAACATCATAAAACATCTCCAACCTCCACATCATATGCATAATGTATCTCGTTTAACGAAAACAGTGTTCCCTACCCAGGGATTTTCGCAAAACCAATTTTGGAAGGGTTGGGCGGAAATCCGCGGGTAAGTTTCAGGGCGAAAGTGTGGCGGGTAATGAGAAATGATAAGCTCCCTACACTAGTTCGCTATTAGTGAGAAGGCGCCCCTTTTAAGGGAAACCATCTGCATCTTAATACAACAGCTTTACAAACATTTCATACGAACATGAACATAATCAGGTGTCTATGTTTAGTTGACAAATTCAAAATACTGTACGTATTTATCAACCAATTGGTACCCTACGGCACTCTGGTACCGTGACGCTATAAAGCACATTAATTATTAGAAACGTGTTACTAGTGACACGGTTCTGGAGTGTGCTAGGGTTCCAATGGGTTGACTGTACCTACCCAACATTTTAGGAAATTATCGATAATGTAATGGATGGGCTTGTTATAGAATATTAGTATTACTTGTATGAAGTACCCGATTCAAACATATTACCCTACTCCACAATAAAAGCCAACAGGCTATAAACCTCAATTTAATACTTACATTAAAATTATTATCCGAATGTAATAAAAGCGCCATTAAATCGCACTTTCAACACCTCAGGCTACCGGCACCGTAAGCGATAGCTGATATTTATGAGCCCTGATAGAGGACGAAAACTTGTTCATCGGTTCCCCATTATCCTTAATAAGTATGGATTAGTAGGGAGAGGCATCGCAGACCACGTCGTAAATTAACTGAAAAGGCCTTTGTCGCGGTACTTTATTCTCTAACTTTATGAAACAGGCCTCGTGTTTGATAAGTGTGTTTTACGAGTCATATTTATTATTTGTTATTACCCTGTAGACTAGATGATCGAAGATACGTCGACGCTAAATAAGTGACTGAAGTCATCGTTAATTTAATGTTTTATAACGTAAGACCTTTTGAATACGCAACATAGTCTTTTAATTTTGTAGTTGAGAGGAATACTTAAATTAAAAAGCTACATTATTTTGATACCCAGGTCTCAAATCCTAATTATGCATTGACAGCTGGCCATTTTAATACGTATATTTTATTCAGCATGATACTCGTGTAGGTATATATGTCCTCAAGGGTTCGATAGTATTTCTTAGCAAATAAAGGCAAAAGATTAAAACGATCCCTGTATCATATTTACATACTTATTATATTTTCCACATTAATTATGTATTGAATACTTGCGCCCAATCGCACTTAAATACCTACCGTGAAAGAGGGTGGTAGGTTACTAAGGAGCTCAGAAGGATTTAATGGGAAAAAAACTCTACTGCAGGGCACATATTACTACTACTATATTTATGTAATATTGTGCGATTCAATCAAGATACAATTTTCTTCGTACAACGTGTGCGAGGATGCGGAAAATATCTAAGAAGTTGGTAATTTGATCGAGGCATAATCCAATTATTTCCGCGCCGGGTCAGGGGAGATCGCTGAAAAGATCTCTTCAATATTGAGAACCTTCAGCTACATATTCATTTCGAGCTTGCGTTGTATAATGATTTCCAATAGCTATTGTAGTTAAATGTATATGTGTACTATTCAAAATTAAACGATTTTTATTCAACTGGGCATAGCAACAAGCACTTTTGAATCGTGAACGTGCATTTAGACCAAACGAGCATCATGAGCTCATTCTATCCCCCACTCTACGAAATCAACGAATTTCGACGAATCCCATTTTGTGTAACGAACGAATTTCGTAGAGTGGAGGATAGAATAAGCGAATTCTCGTTTGGTCTAAACGCACCTTTATACACAATAGCAAGTTTAAAAAATAAAATTTTCTTCTGGTTTTCACTTTACACCACTGACCCGAGAATAATCCAGCATGACGTTCGGCAAGATTTATTTTTTAATACATCTTACAACCAATATGCATTAAAAATCACTCGGACACAATATTTTTAAAGAAATGGATATTTAATCATAATAATCAGCGGTGTACAATTTCTTATAGTCAGAAAATGTACCTATATGTAATTGATTTCTGACATACTTTGAGAAATTATTACCTATTAAGAAATTAAACCACACGAGATGTGGAATGGCCGACCTCCTTCGGCAAAGCATATTGGTCACCAGTTCAACTTTGATTTGTAAAACTATTTACTTAAAGTCACAAAACCACCATTTAGCATAGAACCGTGTCGCGTGACTCTTCTCCCGAAAAATTGTTACTTAAATTCACAACAATATCGTGTTTCCTATCATATGTAATTATTTTTGCTAACCATTAAATTGATATAGGAATATATCAAAACATTACTATTTAGCAATTTCCCTTACTGGTAGTAGTCATTAATATTTCACTAAATGCTGACTACCAATTAAATAACGATTGCGCAAATAACTGGAAGCAAGACAAATTGCCTGGATTTATGTAGTTGCCCATGATTTATTGGACCCGCATGTTTCGGAAACCGCGACCGAAGCAATACGTCAGACGCATCCTCCAGGGAAACCGCGTATCTACCCGTCACCTGCAGGTATTTGTCAAAACTCTCTAAACACATTAACAATACACCCACAACTAAACACGGCATACTAAAACCAATCCTATTGCTTACTGCATAGAGTATACGTACTAAATCAAATATTCTTCATATACGGTACCTCGATAGCTGTACCAATATTGTATCGACATGGTTGTCAAATGTGGTCGCATGCGAATGTCGGAAGCTGTGTGATGTATTGTTTAAGTTTTATACGAATATTTATTGCGCAACTTAGATCTACTTTTACTTCAAAACCAATATTGGGTAAACTTAGAGGACGCAGGACGAAAACATATTTTTTTATACAAAATGACAAAATTATCTCAACAAATACTGTGTACCGGTATACTGGACGTTTTCTATTACATTTGGAACTCGGAGCATGACTATCTGTAAATCGAATGCACCTTAAATCGCAATTGGATCACGTAGCCAGTTCATTTCCGTGAATTCTTATAGCGTTTCCAAGTACTTCGGCGGGACTACCTGCTCGGGGTGTCTGCGTAATTTATGACCCCAGATAACGAGGGCTCACAGTGGCCTTATCGACTTCCCCTCTTTTTACTCGACTCTCCAGTGCCTTTTTTTCACTAGCAAATCGACCATTACAACGGGAACGTTATCAACTGTAGACGATCTAAACTGAGAGCTAAGTTTCAGCGCCATTTTGAATGCACTTGAATTCAAATGATCTTCTTTCAGTTGCCCCAAAACAAGCTTTTTATGTAAATTTTCATAAATCAATAGGCACATCAAATATTATCACTGCTACATAAACCTGAGTTATGTAAATATGAAGGTATCTTGGATTGGACAATATTCCGCAGCTCGTTTAAAAAAATAGTTTCCAAGCAGTTTATTCTTAGATGTAAACAGAGACAGTGCAGCGCATATATATATATGTTCAATGAATACTTATTTTACCTTTTATATATGGAATTTACGATTCACTTGATATTAATGATCTCAATTTCCAGCTTCAGAGTGGAAGTCACACATCTCTAGCTCATTCTTTGCACCTGGCGACGCACTGAAAATTTTATAGCTTATTCTTTCATAGCCACGTGAGATATTTTAAAATTTTACTCCACAACGAATTGCTGAATGCGAACTATTTAAATCATTCGTTTAACTTGATAATATGCTGCATGAGAGTACGAAGATGAAGACAGTTAGAATGGACAAAGTCAAACTGTATTTGAGGACACATCAGAATAGCACTTAAAATACTGTATAGGAACGCGATCCGATTAGTGGTTTGTATACAATAAAGACGGATCATGAAATCGCTTTCACGATTTTGCTATCAAGTTTTTCATATTTCGATCGTTTAAATGATTTATATAACCTCAATTGTAAATTAACAATCTGTAAAGGATTTTGAATTATACTAAAGTTTGTAACATAATAGGAAAACGATTACTGCAGACAATTAACGCTAGTAATTGTACAAACTTTTTGGGAAATGCTCGGTTACGAAAATTTTAACTACTGTCAGTTTAATGACGACAATTATGCATAAAATTATTACTTATAATTTTTTTTACATTTTTTTGTATTAGGTACCTACAATTTATGAAATGAACATTAAACCTAAATGTCCACATAAAATTAATGCTTAATAAAAATCACAAAATGTAATTATTTAGGAAAGAAGACAAACGCCACGCGTGCGACATAATATAGCAGACTACTTTTTCTAAAACATTTTCAACGAAATACGCCCTTTAAATGTTCAATACGATTGTGTGAAAATTGCATTTATTTTCCCAGCAGACAAAGTATGTGGAAACCCGAGGCGCCAATCAGAGCGCCTGAAGAATGGTCGCTATTTCCTGAAGCGGCCCTCGCTTCCGCTCTAACGTTTTTATTTATAGCCCCATTTGTTCAACCTTAACTATTTCAGTCACTATTTAATTCAAGAATTAGAGTTTTATTGTACGATTTACCGCGTCATTAATGTTGAACTAAATTATTCAGTTCTGTAGATTCAGAACTCTATTTTCCTTGTATTGAGGCGTTTATTTGTACGTAAAAAAATCTAAGCAACGTATATTAATAATTATACTTAGAAACTTTGTCGTAGTTAGTCTAGTTATTACTTTACTCCCAAAGAATACGGGTCAGGTATAATATTTTATAGAAAATACTGTTAGCAATATGTTTTCATATATATAATAATATATATGTATTTCAATGTTTACAGGATAAGAGAAATCCAATTTATTATCAAATGTATTTCAAATTCCCTGATTTTTCCATGGAATAAAAAAATGTCTGATAATTCTGTGTGTGTATATCTAAAACCATCAGTAACATACAAAATTAGTAATTTGTGAATATAACATGTATTCATGCGGTTTTAGATATATTTTTTACTACACAGATATTTTACAAAGAAAATATTTTTTCTCTGTTTGAGACTTGTAGATACCTAAGTAAAAAATAGAGGCAAGAAAATAGATTCCAGGGTGATTTGTACTTATTTTATAAAAAATCAATTGAAATCTCCGGTTCCTTATCAAACCATTTGTAAGCCCGTGTATTACATCGCCGTAAGCAAACATTTCATAAAACGCTAGATTAAAGTCATTTATTATCAATACGACAACTCCATAATATTCAATTCCGCAAGACAGGTCTATCGTATATTTTACAATATATTAAATTAGAATGAACGCGTTTAAAACCAGAGATGAGATTTGAGCCCTTAGGATACAATTTAGATGCTACCATAAAACGGCAGCTGCTTGGCTTATAGTAAGATCTGCAAAGTGATTACCGAGAAAAGATGTTTGATAAACAGGCCACTTATCAATTGGCCAGGGGCCTGATTGCGGGGAAGACTTATATTGGTTGAATAAAAACGTCTGGATAGTGCGACGTTGTTCAGCCAAATTAGCAGCGCTGTGTGAAACAGTAATGGAGTGGAATTTAACACCGTCTGCTGCTTATCTCTCGTCTAGTTTGGGGACGAGGTATTTTGTTTATAGTTCCTAGTTTTAGTTTTCTTAGATTACATACTTTATAATAACGTAGGTATGCCTTACAAAAAAATGTTTATGCATATAGAAATGTTTTAAAACTCAACCGATATTCCATTCAATAATTTTTTTTACCGACAATTTTACTCAAATAGGTACCTAAAAAACTAAGTTTTCGGTTCGTGTTTCGAAGCTACGATTGTCGTAGATACCTATCTCTGTATTTCAAAATATGTACATGGTACATAGTCTATTTCCGGCATCCGACTGTATGTAAAAAGATAGAATCAGAAAATATCGTGCATAAATAGGTAGTACTCGCGTTTGAGTAATATTTATTAATTCACAAATATTGTAACTATCTTTATTTTTATTCATTTACAACTATAATTTTCAAGAGACAATTAGATATTGATAGTTTTTCGTAGGTACACTGTTTTAGTAGGTTTTACCTAACTGTCCTTAGCACTCACTTGCTTTGATTTTTGCAATATACTCTATGTCTTTGTCTATGTAAAATAAGAGTGATGACATTTGTAACAAATTAAAAGCTGCACGAAGCAAGTGTGGTTAGATAGTGAATTAATCTATGAATGTCACTTATTGTTATGCTAAGAATTTAGACAGTTTACATATTATGAAGATTATGATTATGCCATGATATAGCATTTTCTAAATAAAAACCTACATGTCAGTTTACACTATAAATTTGGATTAAATTAACCAATTGTAATCACTTCAATCAACTCTTCTCAAATTAAATATTTCAATCAATCCGTAAGCTGTAAATGCATTATATTATTAAACAGTCAAAATAATTGTGTTTACCGGAATCGTTATTCAAAAACCAATTTGGGTTCGAGGATATTTCAGTGGGAAATAAATCGGATAACCGATTTATTACAGGGCATTTGCGATTTATGACCCGCGCTTGTATTGAATTTCGGTTATGAGCGTTTCCATGGATGATGTAGCGGTCCGGATATTCATTTTCTTTGAGGAAAAACAATACGGCAAGCGTTGAAACTTTCGTTATCATAATTTACTTGAAATGGCTCTTTAAGGCCAGGTTTTATTATCAAAAAAATATAACACTTTTATTTTATACAAATGCAAAAAAAAAACAAACAAAACAATTGGTCTAATATAGACAGCTACAATAGCTACATGTTTTGAAATATGTATTGCCTATGTAATGTTTAATTATATACAAATTAATAACGAAAGTTAATTGCTAACGATTTGGTAGTTCATGATATTTTATTGCAAGTTCTTTGAGGAATAAGTTAATCTCAAATATTTATTTTAAACACAAGGCGCAACATTTAACTTTAGGCACTGTGCTTAAACAAAATTGCAAAATTAAGGATTTTTTGTTCTTGATACATTAATTAAATACGGCTTTTTTACAAATTGATCATCCTGAAAATCAAAGTTGTAACATTTTTTCGATCGTAGTCCGAACTACGAATTTACAAATATAAATTTGACGAAAATGTTAGATTGCTATTTTAATCATTTATTAAGTCCTAATGACTTATTTATCTTAATAACGCACAAAGTGCTCAGATTACCAAACCCTTCTTCTTTAAAAAATAAGTCTGCGAGATGAACGAATTAAGGGCTTAATTATAAAAAATGTACATCTATGAAAAGTTCCGGGAATTAGCCGCGGGCCCGCTGAAGTGTCAGACATTAATCATTCAGGGTTTGCGCGAAAAAGGCCTTTCATAAAAATATATTAAAAGTTCCCTGCTCGTCATACTTGCAATCGCTCGCCTTGTATGTTAATTCGTGATCATAAAAATTTGATATTTCTCGCTTTACGTCAGCGTACCAATTTTGAGGATGTTTGTAATAAAACCTCTTTGTATTCACACCTTATTTGATATTTACATACATTTATTTATAGTAAGTTGTGTTATTGTGTGTGTAGGTACTAATAATACTACAGTAAAATAAATACAACATGAAATCTTTAAGTAATAACAAATAGTTACTTGCTGAATAAATATTAGTCGATATCTATAGTAAGGTAAATTTATGCATCTTGTAATATAATTTGCAACCTGAATCAATGTGAACTTAATATCTACGAGTAGGTACGTACGGTAAACGCATAATTTATTCAAAACGTAAAAAGCAAGTTAAAATATCTAAAAAAAACTTTACGATGTACATTATATGTACCTAGGTATTATGTAGTGCATATAAATAATATTTTATTTGTTGTTGGATCTCTCAAGCTACTCTAAGATATTTTTTTTAATTCATTACAATTATTTAAATCACTGAATCGAATTAATTTCACTTCATGTTTCCAGACAAAGGAACATGAAAAGAACAAGCCGTATAAAAATATTATATGTCTTAAGAGACACTATCGCCGTGGAACATGTTGTAAAGTATTAAATTATTTATCTTCACCTTCAAGCCATAAAACAATGAAAGTGGAAATTCATGTATCTCATTCACCATAAAATAAAGCTCAGATTATGCACGACGCTTCGCATTAGAGCTGACCTCCTGGGGAAACATAGTACCTATTCTCTGAAGCCCTTGGAGTGATCGGGGAAAACTATACCACGGCCAAATGATGTAATTCATTAAGCTAGGCACGTCAGTTACGACCTTTAATGTAAATAGAGTACGATGGCCTCGAAGTATCCAGTTAGTGGTCCCGGGATAATACGACCTATTAGCAGACCTCTTACTCCGCAGTCAATTCTTTAGCGGTCGTTGGGCAAAGTTCGCTAATGAGGCTGTGTTTACTTCAAGACAAAATTATTCGTAACAAAGTAAGTTAGGATTATCGAAAGACTATTTTTTTTTTCAATAACGTAACATACTTACATAATATTGTTATGAAGCTTAAGTAAGAATTTTTGTAAGTATAAAACTCTATTATAACCAGCACATAAATTAATAATGTACGAAAGCGTTAACTTGATCACACGTCATTGTAAATGAAGATATGTTCCCCGACAAATACCCGTCTGTAAGCGTAAAATATAAATGCAATTTTCTATATCAGGCAATAGACAGTGACTTGTTTGCTTTCTGACTAATATTCTACGTGATACTTGCGCGAAGGATTTATCGCGTGGCATTAATCCCGCATACATGTGTCGGACATCAGGAACACTTGGAAAGAATCAACTCAGCTCACATATTTCCTCGATTTTTCCACGTCTCATTTGTTACTTGGGCCCAACTTTTGTAGAACGTGATAAAAATACCAACTTTCCGCGTGTTGGTCGATCGCTATCCCTGAAAACATTTTTATTCATACGTCGTATAGAAGCTAATCAATAAATGAGAAGAAACAGCGACTTTAATTATTGATATTGACTATTTTTCAATTGGGAACTAGATGAAACCTGTGATTTTTATGCTGCTCTTAACTAACATTTGTATTGAATTAATAACACAATAATTACAAATTTTCTAATACGAAACTGAGCAATGAGCTGTTAAACTTTCGATTTAGGAAAGAGTGATAAAAAGTAATCCTTTTGAGACAAACTTGATTAGGGTAAATGTCCCCTATTACGGTATGTTAAGGGTCTCGAGACTTTGTGTATTTTTAAATAAAAATCTTAGCAAGATACCACTACAAAACCTTTTGAATATGTTATATTAATTCTTTGACAGTTAGTTTATGCATACATTTTATAGATTTTGCTCAAACTTTTTTATATATTAATTTAATTGTGAACGTCTTATTTGCTGCCTATTTCGTGATAAAATTCGGCGCTGCTCCTAATTTCGTGAACTTGCGTCCCCTATTTCGTGATAAAGATATTTAGAGTAAATGACTACTGTTTCTTTAACAAAATGTTATTTTTAACGAACTTGATTAGTTAAGATACCATACGGATATCATTTAAATGAAACAACATGGTTAAATGAGATCCAGCTTAAAGTTTTTATTTCTTAATAATTAAACAAGATAAAATCTACCGATTTGCATGCCATAATACTCTGTAGGCGGTTTAAAACAAACTTAAATAAACTTGAACATTAAACAATAAACCTCTCTTTGATTGATAACGAAATAAACATTAATTAAGTAGGGTAGACCGGGGTAAATCGGATCAGCGGGCGAATCGGATCAAAGTCCAAAATCTCTAAGGCTCGAGTTTACCACACTTATTCTAAGAATAGCGCTTACTCTCAGATACTACTGACAAATTACTATGGAGTTTTGACATTACTATCCCAGAGTAAGCATTATTCTTTGAATCAAAATTTGGTAAAACGCACCCTTAGTATTTTAAAAGATTCTTCAACAATTTGAAGATTTTTTTAAATACTAAGTGTGCTATAGCACACTTCAGTTGAGCAACGCTTCTTCTCGTTGTCCTTAATCGCTAATTAAAAAAAAAATACGTAGAGATTTCGGACCTTGATCCGATTCGCTTCGGTCTACCTTATGACAAATTACTATGAATCTTACATTAATAAAAATTTGATTAACATGCATATAAAAATTATTGATATTGAAAAACTAGTTCTAAAAGTGGAAAAAGACATTGCAAGGCTCGCAAATCAATTAGAGAAATCAGACCATACTCATCATACTTCAACAACGGGGCGAATATCACCATCGATGCCGTCTCCACCGAAGAAAAGTGTAGTTCCGGCAACAAGTAAATCAAGATGTCAATCATTCAAAATGCATGAAAAACATGATTTTGGCCCCACTATAGTAATATACGGCACCCAGCAATGCGTCGGTATGGCTTCAGCCTTAGCTCGCTCAAGGGAGTCAAATAATTATGTCAAATACCATGTTACGGCTATGACAAAACCATTTTGTACGAGCGTCGAAATAACGAAGAACTGTCAGATTTCGGAACTGAAGTCGCAAGATAAAATAGTTATATGTATTGGTGAAAATGATGACAATATTCTGTACACTGTATCTGCGATGCGTTCTTTATTTGAGAAATGTACTAACGTACCGGTGCTAATATTAAGTGTCCAGAAAAATACACAATTTGTTAATACTACTAAGCTAAATTTTGCAATTAATGAATTATGTAACGAATTTAAAAATAGCCATTTTATCGACTGCTCTCACAAGACACTCTTTAACATGTGTAGTTTAATAAACTATCATATAGACTGTCTCGACTACAGCAACAAATATTTAAATCCAAGTGAACTAAAGAAATTGATAGTGCGTAGTAAACCAAGTCACACTTTTACACCAAAAATAAACTTTAAAAAAAAAGGTACTATTCCCTATTATTTCTCACGGGCGAAAGCTGAAAATACACGATCTGAAGATCTAAGGGCGTCTCTCGATCAAAGTACAATGGAAATAACTGCACCAAAAAAGGGGACCATAAGTTATTACTTCCCATTAGTAAAAAAGAAAGCGTTTTTTCGTGAGTAAACCTTCAGAAAATAACAATTTTACTATTCTTCATCAAAATATAGCCAGTATCCTAGCAAAACAGGATGTTTTGGAACTAACATTACAAGAATTAAAAGATAAGAACTACGTCCCAAATATCCTTTGTCTAACGGAGACTTTCTTAAGAGCGGGTTCTGAAAACTATGTACAACTCTACGATTACGACTTTGTGGCTGGGTTTTGTAGAGAACAACAAAGAGGCGGAACATGCATACTAGTTAAAAAAGATCAGACGTGCAAGGAGCTTACATTCCTTAAAAACTTGGCTACAGACAAGGTATTCGAAATCTGCGGCGTAGAGCTACAAATACATAAGCAGTATAAGCTTGTGATTATTTGTCTCTATCGAACCCCTTCATCCAACTCTACAACATTTTTAAATAAATTAGATTTGCTTCTGTCCCAGTCGGAGCAAAGATATAACGCAAACGTGCGAATAGTAATAGCAGGGGACTTTAATATCAACACCTTAAAAAAAAGTGCCATAGTAACTGAATTACAAGACCTCTCAAAAAATTATAATTTAACATTACATATTAATGTACCAACTCGAAAATCCTCTTGCATAGATCACTTACTTAGTAATATCCCTAACGCCGTGGCAACAGTGCTCCCACTTCACCTATCTGATCATGATACGGCACAATTGTTGAGCTTTCCGATTAGTACAGAACTCTCAAAGTCTGACCACTATTTTATTTATAAGAGAGATTTCCACATTGATAACATAATTAAATTTAAAAAATGTTTACAGAGTCTCTCGTGGTCGGATGTTTATGAAGAGACAAATCCTAACGTAGCTTTCAATAGTTTTCACGAATTTTATTGCCTTCTATACAATCTCTGTTTTCCGTATATACGTGTAAAGGTATCTAACACTATTAAAAACAAACAAAAATGGATAACAAAAGGTTTAAAGATAAGCTGTAGAACCAAACGCCAGATTAGATTTAAGTACTATAAAGACAAAAATGAACGGGATAAGACTCTGTACACCAAATACTCTAACATACTAAAACACTGTATTAACAAATCTAAGAAAAAAGCGAATATAAATTTTATAAAAACGAGCTCTAACAAATGTAAAGCATCTTGGTCGGTAATAAAAAATCAAATATCTAACACGAAACCACCGGAAACTTTAGAATCTATAATACATAATAACACCGATATAACAGATCCCATTAATATCGCCACTGCCTTTAACGATTATTATGTAGATTCTACACATACATTATCAAATTCTCAAACTAAAAGGAAATCGAATAGTAACTCTAGATCGAACTCTATGTTCTTGAAGCCTATGTCGGAAAATGAAGTTAGAGATGAGGTCTTGTCACTTAACAATACCAAATCGGAAGGTTATGATGGAATAAATACAAATATAATTAAATTATCCTTAAATGAAATTGTGGCCATCATAGCACATCTAGTAAATCTTTCCTTCATATGCGGGACGTTTCCGGAAGCTCTTAAAATTTCTGTGGTAAAGCCTATTTTTAAAAAAGGGAAAAAAGATGATATGAAAAATTACCGCCCGATAACGCTAATACCCATCTTCTCTAAGATCTTTGAAAAGTGCATGTATAAGAGACTGCTAGATTTCTGTGGGAAATACAATATAATTAAAAATGAGCAATATGGCTTTCAAAAAGACAAGTCTACTACTCTTGCTGTCTTCTCATTGCTTAAAGTCATATTGCCGAGTCTTAGCAACAATTATTTGACTACAGGTCTGTTCTTTGATATGACCAAAGCCTTTGATTTCGTTTCCCACGATCTCCTACTATTAAAACTAGAGACATATGGAATCCGAGGTCCTGCTCTACAATGGATCTCATCATATTTAGAAAACAGGCAACAATGCGTAAAGGTAGCCAGAATCGATGACAGTAACGAAATGGCTAGTTTCTCATCAGGATTTAGACACAATAAATTCGGAGTCCCCCAGGGTAGTGTCCTGGGCCCTATTCTATTTCTGCTCTACATCAATGATATCACGGATATAACTAATCACAGATGTATATTATTCGCAGACGACATTTCTATCATTGTAACAACGAACAGAAGCATACGCACTGTTAGAGATCATGAACAAGACATAAATAATACGATTAGTATAGTGCAAGATTGGCTCTATGTTAATAATTTAATAATCAACCTAGAGAAATCTAAATTTATTCAGTTTAATAAGTCACTAAATCCTAAATTTAATATTGATTTGAATATCCCTAGTATACAACAAGTTACTCAAACCAAATTCCTAGGTATATTAATAGATGAGAATCTTGACTGGAAGCTGCAAATAGACAGTGTTGCAAAGCGGATTAATAAATATGTCTATGCTCTAAAGCGACTCCGAACAGTCGCAGATATTAATACGGCAATTGCATGCTATCATGCATATGTAGAGTCAGTACTCCGCTATGGTCTGATAATATGGGGGAATAGTACTGACAGAGATAGAGCGTTTATTGCACAAAAAAAATGCATTCGAGCTCTGCTCGGAATGCGGCGAGAAGAGTCATGTAGGCCTCAATTTAAAAACCTTGGTTTACTGCCACTTCCTTCCTTATACATTTACGAAATGTGCATTTTTGTTCACCAAAACAAAGCTATGTTTAAGCAAGCCTGTGACAGTCATCCGCGCACCTGCCGAAACCCGGACAGATTACTCTCTGACGTACATCCAAGACTAGCAAAGCATAAAAAAAGTTGCTTAATTATGGCCTTAAACATTTATAATAAATTGCCTGCTGAGATGAAGAATATGAATAATCAACTATTTAAAATTAAATTGCATCAATGGCTCAATATTAATAATTTTTATACCATAAATGAATACCTTGACATGAAATAATATATTGTAGTAATTAATGTGAATTATTTTGTAATTAAATAAAATTTAATAAATTTGTAATATCTAATCATTCATCTAAAATAATCATTGTAATTGGGAAAAATCTTGTAAATTACTAATATTGTACATACCATTAGTTAGTGTACCTAATCATAAGTTCATGTATACATTTGCATACCTGCTATGGTTAAACATAGAAACCTACCACTCTTTGTATGAACACCTGTACCTGGTAATGTTTAAAGCAAATAAATATTCTTATTCTTATTCTTATTCTTATTCTTACCTTAAATGAAAATCAGAACATAAGTAATTAAGTATACGGTTATGTATGCGACTGTACATAATTAGGCATTAAAACACTCGTGTGATCATGTTATGAAACTCGCCTACGCCTCGTTTCATAAAACCAGACTCGTGTTTAATGCCTCTTATTATGCGCCAGCCACATAAATAACTATTATTTTATTAAACGATCGAGGACAAAGAGAGGAAATGTGGCTCATTTTAATTGCGCTCAATTTGACGAAATGTGAAAACACTAATATGGGTATTTTTGACCTTGATCCGATTCGCCCGGTGATCCGATTCTCCTCGGCCTACCCTACGAGGAAATCTGACTCAACTGAATTGCGCTGAATTTGAAGAAATGTTTAAAACATTAATATAGTAATTAAGGAATTTTTGACCTTGATCCGATTCGCCAGGTGATCCGATTCTCCTCGGTCTACCCTACTGTCTCTCTTTCGGTAAATTTCCGATACTTACATGTCTGTTTGTTACCCACTACTATAGTTTACACTATCACGAAATTAGGGAAAAGTAATAAATGCTGGTTCCTAATTTCGTTATACTGACTTTTTGAAATTCCCGCGATTATCTTTTTAAGTTAATATATACATTACGTAGATGAGTTATAAACAATCTTAAATGTAACAAACAAACACAACAATAAGTAAAGTAATCCTAATTATAACCAAATTTATGCTGGTAAGTAATATGTGAATTTACCTAAAAACTGTTAACTTGGGTTAGGTTTAAACTCGTTTTATGAGAATTCAAGTGAAAAAAACCTATACCGGAATTAGCTCAAATTAAACTTAAGTAAATACAGTATCTAGTTTTTCATTTACGATACAATTTAGTTTAGTTGTTATATTAATAAACAATCAATTAAAATAAGTCAAGAATTCCCTTATTTCGGTAGTATCACGAAATAAGGGACATACCAAAAATTAGGTGCACCTTATTCCGTGAGTCAATCAATTGCAATTTTTAGCAACTTCTATGTTTAAATATTACCTTTTTCTGTGTCAAATCGATAGTTAAAGAACTCAAAAAAACACTCTAGAAATTTCAAATCAAAAGGAATTACCTTTGGCGTTTTATGAGCTTAACAAATGAGAGCGCGAACCTTACGGCTACGCACGGCGCGTGCACACCAAATAGCTGTTCGCGACACCCTGACTGTTCCGAGTGACATATCGCGGAAAGTGTAGGTATAATAATTTTGAAATTTCGTTTTTTAAAAAGCTTAAATAACGAAGATTTTTTACCCGTTTATAATTTAAACATAGGATATTCAGATTTCTTATTATTTGCGCGGAAGTGAAAACTACCGTAATAGCGTACTATCACGTAATAGTGGCCGTTTACCTTAATAATTAAAAAATACTTATAACTATGTCCAATTGAATGTTTAACTATTATAATTTTAAAAAGTTAGCTCATGCTCTTCGTGTTGAGCCAAGCATTTAATAGAGAAGATTGTTTTAATGTGATCACATTGCACATAAATATATACACACACAAAAAAAAAAAGAAATAATGTGTACTATATATAATGATCTCAACTGTACAATACTACTTAACTTTGTGTTACATCGCCTAAGCACCCAGTAGATCTAAATATAATAATGTTGTAATACATATTAGTGCAGTTTACATAACCTACCGTTTTCTGAGCAAATAATAATATTTTTTGGCTGATTCCTCCGCTCGATACTCGTATATTTTACTTGGTTACAATACAATCACAGTCGCAGCACGTGACCGTTTTGTCCGGGATCCGGTCCGTAGTACGACGAGTTACGATATGTCCCGGACCATTCCATTGTCCCTGGTCGAATCATTACCTCCGCTATGTGATAAGAATCTATGATTCAATAAAATGTTTCAATTTGATTCAACCTGTTCCATTTTTATAAGTTTCCATGGGTTTATCTTAAACTATAGGCACATCACTCTGTGAGTTTATTATGAACATAAAATGTCATTGAGGGGTTCTCAAATACGATTAAGCATTACCTACTTTGTTTTGTATAATTGATGAGTAGATTAGGGTAGGCTTTAATATGAAAAAAGTTTAGCCCTCAATCAGAGAAGGGTCGAGATATTATTGAGAACCCCTTTCAATCAAATGCATGTAGGTATTTGATTTAAATTTTGGTTTGCATTTGAAGGAAAAGTAGTTTATTATGTTGAAAACAGCGGGTATATTTTTGTGTATAAAAATATTTGTTTATCATTGACGTCATATCGGTACCAAAAAAAGGCCTAGTTTACAAACGTCTGAGGTGAAATTTGAGCCGCCGTATTGCTTTCGCGGCTGAACCACTCGGCCACCCGTCCTAAGTTGATACCGGTATTTTTCTTCGGATATATTTTTAATTTAATTTAATTAATAAAAAATAAAGCAATAAAAATAATATAATATTTTATATTTTATATAAATAATATTTTATATGCAATAAAATTATTTATTTCTCATTGACGTCATATCGGTTCTAAAAAAAGGCCTAGTTTACAAAACTTACCGTCCTAAGTAGATACCGGTAATTTTTTTCGATATATGCAATCTGTTTAAGGCGTACTCTAAGGGCAAGTAATACATGCTTGCGCCGATATTTTATAATTACTTTAAACTTTCAGGATATTGTTGCTATCTACACAAGTTTTAACGCTATAACAGAATCCGGTATACCGGTAATACTGGTGTATGGTGACCGAGTGATTTCATTCAGACTTCAGCCGTGAAAGCTGACATACGTGGGTCCCACCCTACTCGTTGGAGAACTAGGTCGTTTTTCTTCGGCATATAACATTTGATATTTGTAATTTTATTGTAAATACATATTCACATGACTACAACAATATTTACAAATATAATTCGTGTAACACAAAATATTTCTAAAAAAAATTATTTGTTTCACAAACTTCATTTATATTTGCATTATGAAATAAATAGGTAGTAACTTTCAATATTATTGATTTCTCCTCACTACTTAAATTAGAACGATATAGCGTGGTTAAATGAGATAATTTAATAAAATAATTTCTTATAAAACGTTGACACCTTTTAAGGATACGTCTGTTGTTCAACTCAGCAATCATCATAATTATTGCATTAATTAAACAATACACTGAACTACTCGTAACAGATTATTGAAGAAAAGTACTATAGATTCCTTGGCCTTAAAAGGGATTGTCTGCATAGTATCCCTATGCGGCGACGAGCGTTTGGCCTCTACAGGGTGACCTCGAAGACGTGATCAGTTTTACATTTTTTTTAACTTCACTAACAACTAGCAACTGAATGCCTTGGGTCTCATTAAAAGCGGATAACTTTTTTGTCATTTATTAGTGACATTGCACACTGAGGTAATAAAAGGCATTCTTATGATATATGACATGCTACAGTAAGTAGATTTTTTTTGTGCGTTATATGATAAAATTTATGTTAAACACAATTCCAACTCAAAGAATATAATTTAGGTACTCATTTAAACATTTTACTAAGCCGTTGTAATATTCTGAAATCATCATTAAGAAAAAAAAAAGTTTTGACTAGACCCGTGGCATTCAATTGCTAGTTGCTAGCAAAGTTAAAAAAAATTAAACTGATCACGTCTCTTAGGTATAGAAATGTAACAACTAATATAAATAAATTACATACAACTTTATAATTCACGGCTTATTTCGCATACACTACCATAGTATTAATAAATAGCTAAAACCCCCTTTATCCTGAGACTCCATTGTTTTGAGGCAGCGGCGCCTGGAGTATTGTTCCGACGGCTTGATTTATGCTTAGTTAAGCTTCTACGCAAGTATAGATAGCGGTTCAGGCTTTGAATCTGAGTAATTAGACTTAAAGAACTTTAAGTTAATATAGTATGATTTAAAACTATTGTAATATGTAGGCCTCATTGTTTGTTAGGATGGTTATAATAATATATTGGTTGTTGTGATGGTCGAGGATATACATAGGAATGTAGGTATACATTATATCCGCGACCTTATATACCGCGTGTAAATCTAATACAGGTGATAAATTAAACCAGGCACGGGATTCATTAGTGTAATCATGGATTACGAGTTTTTTATAAGTTAGACTTAATTATGACCCTACAGATTTTTTTCAAAGATTTTCTGAGCAGCAATGTATAATTATAGGTACCTACGGACATTTGGCAGTTATATCATCTGCTTTTGAAATTAGCTGTCAACGAGTGTTTAACTTCAGTGTGTTGGTCTACATTGCGCGCCGAATTATTTCGTACAGATAATTTTGTTGCTCTAATTTTAAGTAAAAGTGATCTAAATGTAGGAGGATTATGATCTAAGCTGACCCTAGTTAAGAGCATCGCCCGTATTAGACTTATATATATATATATATATATATATATATATATATATATAGTCCTCCTCATCGTTTTCGATGACGGCGACCCCAAATAAACTCTATGGACGTTGTCTACTGTGAGCCCTGATATGGCTGGCTAGGCCGAACTTTGTTTTAAATACTCGTCTGCAATCAGAGCAATAGAGCTGACCAGCTGCATTATAATATGTGTACGCGTAGGAGGGCTTAGGTCTTTCCTTACGTAGCTGTCTTTTGACGTCTAAGGTGATCAGGCGGTTTTCTTCGAAATTATTGACGCTGTTAAAGACCGTGGAGCGCCAAGATGACCGTTTCACTGCAAGCTCCTCCCGGCACGATAGCACAGGCATTCAGATGTCGTTTGAGTACATCCTTATAGCGCAGATGTTGACCGCCATGCTTCCGTTTACCTGCCGCCAACTCAGAGTAGAGTAAAGCTTTAGGCAAACGGCGGTCATCCATTCGTAGGACATGCCCACACCACCTGAGCTGCCGCTGCATCAGCATAGCCTCCATACCATGCATTCCGGAACGACGTAGGACCTCAGAGTTAGGTACACGGTCCTGCCACTTGATCCCAAGTACAGACCGCAGACACCTCAAGTGGTATGTGTCTAGTTTTTTGACGTCTGTTTTGTAGAGGCACCATGTCTCCGCTCCATACAGAAGGACAGGAATGATTAGCGCCTTGTAGACACTAATTTTTGTCTCGAACTTTAAATCATGGGACCTCCAGACACGGTCTGTGAGTCGTCCGAAATTAGCAGCGGCATTGGCAATACGTGAAGGTATCTCCGAAGCTAAGGTATTATCATGTCGGATAGTACTTCCGAGATATTTGAAGTGCGGAACCTCACCCGGTAGTTTCCCATCCAGATTGAGTGCCGCAGGATCGGCCTCACTTCCTCTTGGTGGTTGCTTGAGGACTTGTGTCTTAGAAGCACTTATAACCAGCCCAAAACGTTGACATGAGCGACGTAGTTCGTCAACACAGCTTTGAAGATCTGCCATGCTATCGGACATAAGGCATACATCATCCGCGTAAAGTATCTCCAATATAGACATCTTTTGAACCTTTGATTAGACTTACATCCTGTATGTATAACAGGGTGGATCGATTTTTTTATTTTCGGATAATCATTAAATAATCTTTACGAATCAATACTATGTGGCTAGAGAAACAAAAAATAGTGTGACCATTTTTAGATATTTTATCATTTTGGACCCCATATAGAGGTCCGAAGATCGGCCTTATTTTTGAGGTTTTTTTTAAGAAAACTCAGATGAGCATGGATATTTTCTGTTTTAATTTTATGGATAACCAAAATAAGATTGTTTTGCATAAATTTTGGATTTGAGTGGTTTAATTATATGAACATTGTTAGCAGTATCTCCAAAAAATGATTTTCAACTTCGAGGCCGATACTGGTTATAATTTTCATGTAATTAAATTGTGCAAATTCTAAATTTATGACAAATAATGTTATTTTGTTTCTACATAAAAGTAAAACGGAAAATATCCACGAACTACTGACTTTTCTTAAAAAAACCTTAAAAATAGAGTCGATCTTTGGGCCTATAAACGAAGTACAAAATGAAAGTAAATCCAAAACTGATCATAATATTTTTTGTTTCTCTAGCCATGAAGTATCGATCAATAAAGATTCTTTTTTGAATTTCCAAAAATAAAAAAATCGATCCACCCTAATGTATAACCAACAAATCAAAAGTACCTATTACTTTAAGTTCATACAGGTGTATGAACGGAAAGTAGTAGGTTGATAAAACTGATTTTCTTAAAATTATTTTTTTTCACTATTTAATAAAAATTTATTTATAATTATAAAACACGTCAGTACAAAATTAATCATAATAAAAAGAAAAATTCAATATTAACATTTTCGTTTAATACATTATATCTGCACAGCATAACAATTCATTACTAGTACGTGCAAACTGGTTAACATTTTTTACCTCGGAGACTGTTGGCGGCGTGTGCAAGGAAAATTAAAATAAAGCTCTAAACTAGCGAACAAGTTTCACTGCGTCTGCGAACGCGGCTCTCGTAAAAAGTGTAGCCGACACGGCGACGTATTGCCAGACGGTTTTATTCCAACTGAATTTGAAATAAGAACTGCAAAGAAAAAAATTGCTTTATTTTCTTTTTCACCAGAACCAAGGCGGCCAGTTACAAAGTGAGCGGTACTTCCCATCAGTTTAAAGTTCTCCAACCATAAAGTTGTGAAGGTTGTAACAGCCCGTTTTACACAGTTTCAAGTTTCAATATAGTTTTGCAGTTAATAATTTTGCATATTTTATTTTACTTGGTCGTTTTTATAAGCATTGAAATACAGTGAATATCGCTTAATATACATTTTTTGAAAATTTTTCAAAGAGAAAATTTGACGGCGGTTGGAATCATCGTAGCGGATAAATAATATGAATTGTTTACTTCTACTGCGAAGATGCTTAGGTATCATTGTAATTTACTTAATAATTATGCATTAATAAACTAGGCTTTAAATTAAGCTTTAGGTTGATCATCTATTGTAAAAAGTATCACGTTTTACTATTTATTCAACAAAACGAAAAATATTTTGCGATTTTGGTAAATATCTACGTCATCATGGCTTAAATATTGAAAATTAGTGTTCGCACACAGCCGAGGTTCTAAAAGCCTGTATTAAAACTTTAGCGGACCCACGCACCTCGCCGCTCGATGTGTTATTATAAGGCGGGCGAGCAAAAAGGCTACGTGAAATGTTTAGCACCCGTTATTATGTAAAGCCTTAAATGAGAATTTCATCTTAAATTGTAGGATTTCGTTTCCAATATTGATGATGAAGGTAATAGCGTATTTTCGAATCAGCGATCAATTTTTTACAGACAAAGTATTGATGCATCACAGTTCAAAGTGAATGCTCCGTTCTGATATACAGTGGATGAGACTTTAATGCCCATTTACATAAGTTACACAATAATCAGCCTTTATCTTAGTCATTTAATTCGCATCGATTAAAAATAGTACTTTTCATCAACATGTTTTTCACAAATACTTCGGTGTAGGAAACTTGGGGAAAATAAAATATCCATATCAGATCATTAACTTAATCCGCTATTATATCATGCGACCACTGTAGTTTGACGTTCGCTATTAGCAGGTTGCAAATTATCGTTATAGCGCTAGGCCATGCGTGGGCGCAGGCGCCAGCCTCTATTATATTATCGGCACAAATGAGTAACCACTCGCATCAAACGTGTGTTTGATTTATAAACCTCACCTACACTGCGCGCCGCGTAAGCAATTCGCGAAACAATTATGATCACAAAACGGTATTGTAAAATGAAAATGATGCCTTTACCAAGCGCCCACATTGCCAAGAACTTTAATTGGAAAGCAATTCTTAGAAATTTTGATTGTTATTCTATACGGTGCTAGCGACTTTTGTATAAAGGTGCGTTCAAACTAAAAGAGCATTCGCTGTCCTAACCTCCCACTCTACGAAATTCGATCGGTACACAAAACGTGATTGGTTGATTTCGTAGAACGGGTGCTAGAACAGCGAATGCTCTTTTGGTTTAAACGCACCTTAAGAAGTTACTGTGAAGTCGTTCTTATAGAAGCGTCAAATATCAAAGGCAAACACTTAGTTGTATCCCAAGTATTTGACATGGATTTGTACTTTTGCGGTAGTACCTAAATACTGTATTTGTGTACTACGGGTATATCGACAATGTTATGTTTAAATAAAACGGTATATGTGGACGTGAGGTTTTTCAGAAAACATTTCAAAATAGATACTGAGACAAATAAGTAAATAACCTGTAATATAAATATAAATAGGTAATAACTTAGTGGATTAAGTCGTAAAGAAATGACTGTAAAATTATGGCTTAAAATATTTTCACCGCCATTAGCTAGGTCGTTATTTTGTCAGCTGAGCAAAATACAATCGCAAATACTTACTGTTGATACTTAAGCTTCAATGGTTCCGAAAGTCATTATGACAAAAAAGATAGGCCAGAAACGGTTTGCCTTTTATGTCAGCAGCACTTCTAAGTTAACTTCACAATCGGGTTTAATACATCGTCGTCCACGTCTGAACTGAAGCGTACATCCATCGAGTCGATTCAGCGACAAAAATAGAGAGGCACAGATACAGAAGCTGGTTTCAGTTTCGGTTTCAGTATTAGGATGTCCCTTAATAGTTAAGCCCTATCAGAGTTTCCTAAATTAAAATACAAACGGGGTTGATTCAGTTCAATGTTAATAGCATAATTTTATATAGTTTGTAAATTAAAATTGGAGGAAATTTAGGTATTAATGGATGATATGTCATTAATATAATATAAACGGTTAATACAACACACAAAAGTTTATATAAATTGACCAGAAAATAGCAATATGCCCAGCGCATAGAGTTATTTACTACATGTTTAATATATGGTTTTACTTATAAAATTCGGTATCGACGAAAATTTGTGTATCGGGTGATCTCTATCGCGTAATAGGTGGTAGCGGGAGCCATTAATCACGACAGTCGGGTTAAGCGGAGGAAATGCCCGTAAATAGCTGAATGCAAAACACGGCAGTTGTCTGCTCATCAATCAATAGGCGTCGCGAGGGCTTAGATACTGGTAGCGAAGAGGCGAGACACCGAATTGCCTTCTGAAAAAAATTGATGATTCGATTTCGAATCTGGTCTATATACATATTTTTTTTAATAATACACATACACAATATTTAAAAAACTATGGATTCTAGTTTCAATACATAAAATAAAAAAATCCTTGTGATATTTACTGTCTATTGAAGATCATCTTTTTTAGGTCGATAAAGGAAACGAAGCTTTATATTTTGACTACAAATTGGTTCATAAGAACAAGCTGAACTACTTTGCGTTGCAAAAAATATGTAAAAAAATGTATCCCCTCGTTTGCACATTTTCATAACGAGTTATCTGGCGACATCTACGTTATTCACTGAATTCAGTTCTAGCTGTTCAAGAATATGACTTGATGGATTCCATGAATGCCATGTTTGGAATTTCTACGTATATGAGTGATCTACAAGAGTGGCGCATTCTGAACAAAAGGCATACTGTCCACACTATGGATAAACGCCGACTGACACGACCACCGTACAGTTCCTGGAAACACACTCCCTATGTAAAACGAGACCAATCCTGGGAAACAATACTGACACCAGTCCAGCCAATTTTACAAACAGAGTATGAAGTAGGAATGTACGATATCGATATCATAAGCCAGTCACGTTTTGAAATGTATGCGTTTCAAAAAGCTAAAATCGAACAAGGTTAGAAAACTGTTTCTGCTTACTCAGTTACTATTTACTTATGCAAAGTTTGGTTCATTTTATAGACCCAACAGCGTAGCACGGGTTATAAAATATTAAGCTGGTCCAGTTTAAATTGACCTCCCACACTTCTCTCGTTTGATACATAGATAGGGTCGTAACAAGGTTATGTTTGTGTCTCCTAAGCTCCAAGTATATTGGCCAGTTTTCCTGAATTGCTAGTATAGGCACGTAGCGCGTAGACGACATCCGCGTGGCTACTACTTTTTCCACACTGATTACATATGCACTGAATTTCCTTAATACTACAATTCGAACAAAATGTAAGCGATTTGTGTAACGATTTTATATTTACATTGTGGCATGATCAATTTATCCGAAGAGGAGAATTATTCGTATTCCGGACAACATTACGGATGTTAGTTTATTGCTTTAGACATCAATTTTTACTATCTGAGGAATATTATAATTTTATTTTATAGTCACAATTATCATTCAACTATGTAAAAATCTTGAAAAACACTTCTTCGAAATTATGATCACCGATACGAATTCTACAATTTGCATACTAATTTCAAATTAAAGCTAAGTAATATTCATACTGCGGGTTCTGATCGGTGACCGGTCCGACAATTAACAGATACGGTTAATTAAAGAGAAACGCAGCAGCGAGGACCGCTCCATTAGCCTTGTCATTCCCTTTATTTTGATACGACTTGACGCCATTATCTGTTAATCTGGACAGGCCGACTTCGAGTCCTTTCAAAATGTAAATCGAATGTCCCAATAACTCCGTCACATTCGTAAATTTTGTCTTAGTAATTTGCCTCACTAGGGTCCAATCAACGGATTTTGATAAGATTGTGTAAATTAAGTTGGGGAATGCTGTCGACCTTTTAGCTTTGAAGTTATCAACTTTATACCGGAGGTCTTTCTTATTAGCATATTTAGTATCATCATTTGAGGCTGTTTTATTACGTGTGATGCATTTACACCGTTACAAAGTTTTTTATTGCATTATTAATTTTATTCTCCGTTTTAAGCTTCTAATTCAATTTCTACCCAAATCTAAAATGTAGGTAGCTAGAAGTAGGAACGATTGCAGAAATACATTGATTTGGACTTCAGGTTCTTTATTATTAATTTCATGACAATATTATGTACAACGTTACGTACACGTAACTATGCTAAACTTATACGATGTAGGTAATGAATAAATTATAAAGATAGACTTAATGGCTTATACTTGTTATTGTTTAGATGTAGGTAGCTCATTATGGATTTTGAGTACAAAATTAAAAAAAAGTTGATTTTATTGTATCGTTGAAAAATAATGAAAAGTGAAGTACTGATAATGAAAGAACTCAATCCTGCGTGGGTATTAGTGGTTCCCCTAAGCGCTGCATTGTGCAAGCTGCGAATGACCTCTTCAGCATAAAGCATAATAGCTGGGGATGCGCGTGCGCTGGGAGGGGTGACCGGTTTGAAATTAGAACGTTTTTTATTCGTTATTCCGCCTTTGTCGGCGCCCGCCCGGTGTGCATGCGCTAACTCGACAAATGCGTCGAATGTCGAATAAGCCGTATATTATTTCATTTCCTTTTTCTGGTCCTCCATTGAATATAAGGGTAACTTTTTTGGTGCGGATTTCTATTCAGGTTGAATAGAAATTTTGACACAGCGTTTAGAATTAATTTGTGGTGTACAAAATATTCCGATCATTATCATATTCAAGCTGATCCTCTCGTAGGATATGAATATCAAATTGCCTATTTTTGTATGGGATCCCTTTGACATTGAAAAATAATAAAACACAGCGTGGTGAATTGTAGCTGATTGCAGTGTACCTACATAATTATTTCTACTTAAGTAATATTGTTTAGGTATTGTTATTATTCCAGACAAGAATTTTTTTACCAAAAGATAAAAATATAGACTTCATCTACTCTCTTATAGTAACTTGGCAATGGTGTTTCTGGATATAAAACGATTGATCACTTTTCACAACAATAAAAACTTATAAGATACAATAAAAAATTGAGTACTATAAACTTAATAATTGTTGACCATTATGTTTACCTATTACCTATATTATTACATCACTTTGTTATTTTTTTTTATCCAGAATGTAACAAAATCATTAAGGGCCCATTCAAACATTGTATTTTGATTAGGAAAAATTAGTCGAACGATTCCTTTAGAAAAAAAATTCATAAGGTCGTCCGATTAGGCCTAACCTCCATAGAAAAATATATATATTTTTTCAGTTTATTAATGTTTTCAAAGAATTTGTATGACATTAATATTAACTACTTACCATTACTAGAATACTAGCTATAAAATATGAGAAGTTTGGATCATTGGATTATTACTTGGTAGAAAAACGTAATCCAATAACATGTTACCAGTAACTTTCATGTTCTAAATATCCATTCTGAAATCCCGGTCTATCCCAAACACTAATGAACTAATTTTCTTTCTGATGAGTGGAATTAGTTCACGAAAGACCATCAACTGGCGCCTTTGTATCCCCCCATTTAGGAGAGAGTAAACAGAGATGGGATGGTCGAACTAGGGAGGGAGGCCGATAGTACGGCGCAAGACTTGTTACTGGCTGGTCGCGTCAACGACTGTTCGCCGCGTTCGAACGCGATGCCGCGTCTGTTTATCGAACTTTTCAAATTTGAATTTCGAATCCTATTGGAATAAAAACTATCAAAAGGAATGAATAAGAGAGTATGCTAGTGATAGTGTTACCAGTGCAATAACAAACATGTAAATTTAATCGATGGTATGAAAATTAAGTGTAATTCAGTGGCAGTATGGTGGATGTTGGTGCTAATGAGTGCGATAACACTATAAATGGAAGAAACCAATTCGTGTTTTTTGTACTCGTGCATTTACTTTTGATTGGACTGAACGGAACAAATGGTAAATATATATGTATTTATGTTATTACTTCGGTTGCTCTAAGAAATACGAGCAAACATTAAAAAGTTTGTTTAGCTCGTGCTGAAGGAACAAAGAGTTTGTAGTTTATGGAGTAAAGTTTGAAGGAACCGCTTCGTTTATGTTAAAGCCGACGGACTGAGTCGGCGCCGCGCCGGTTTCTTGGAACCATAGGGCGGATTTTAAAAACATTTCGCACGTCTCGTCTTAACCACCAGCCAACAAGACTAAAAAGCTTACGAAAAAAGCTCGACAGTGAGATTAATTATGTCCAAATTACTGAACCCAGGTCTTGGTGGGTTTATATATATTTAATAAAATAAATATGCATTAAACTCAATTCAAAATATAATCAAGAGTTTTTATTTACCAGTATGCTTAGCACATGATTGGTATGTCACTTTGTCGCCGCGAGATAGATTTTCCATCTTTTACTAACTATATGAAGAAAAGTGGGATGGATAGGCTATCTCGCGGCGACATATTGTCGCACTAATCCTGTGCTATAAGCCTACTGTGCAAATAAGTCTAGGTACAAAGCAGGTACTCATTTTAAAAAGATTATAATTATGTACATAAGATTCGAACATTTAATAAATTGGTACTTACCTGTCAATGTCCTGGTTAATACTCAAATATTGATTTATTACTATTATCTATTATACGTCGGAATGAATGCTAAGCATGTACCATAACATAAGATACAGAAGAACTTGGAAATAGTAAGTCACCATGCCACAGTACATTAATAGTGGAAACGGATCCATAGTTGACCACCGCTTTAGGTTGTTCCATTAGACAGTTACCACATCGGCTCATAATTAAAGTACCATGGAACCAATTAACAAAATGTAGTTTCATAGTGTGCGTTAACAACACAATGGTACTTTTTTATTATTTAACGTTCGCTTTAATTAGTGTTAACGCTTGCGTTAAATTGGTAAAAACGAAACGGCTACTGTTGAAATAAAAGCATTCAATACGTACTCAGGTCTTATACATTTGGATACGTTTCATACTTGTTGTTTGCAACTTAAACAGCATACTTGTGTTGTAACCATTTGTCAACTTTTTCAATGCTTAGCTTCAGGTCAGTAAGCAAAACGACTTCATCAAAGGTTTTAATTTCAAAAGGTTCATCCAAATGAACTTGCAAGCGTAGCAGTTTTTCTTAAGAATCATAGTGACAAGTTAGACTATAGGGTACGGTACGTTATTTTTTGGTGCCTGCACTCGAATCTCGCATTCATTTAGATGATTACATTTCATCTTTAAATTACTTTTTTGCACCTGCCCTTAACTTTCCTTAGTAATAAATAATATAACTTTATTGTGTTGCACATTTTCGCACTTCACAACAGAACGTATTCAAGTCGCTTATATGCAATCGGCTTATATCAATACTATAGTTTTAATCATGATAGGATCGTACTGCCATTAGCTCCCGGTAAGTGTAAAGATCCTCCTTCCGTATATTTTTGGTTTTACTAGTTTCAATCAATAACTTTATTGTTTATTTATAAAATCAGCAATTTAAATTGTTATTCAGTATCAGTATAATCTAATAACTAAGCAAAAGTTGAAAGGTCAATGAACATAGACTCAACGTGTCAAACGGTCTTATCAAATATTGATCCAGCAAAGCCTCGCCTGTAAAAGGTAGTTCTAAATTACCATCTCCATATGCCCATAAAGGCTTCTACTGTTATGTATGTTTCACCTGACAGTTTTAACTGAGAAACCTAAACTGTAAAGTACACACAAAAAGTTAAAAAAAAGTAAGTACCTACTGGTTTGAATTAGATACAAGATGTGAGATTCAAATAATGTCCTTATAAATCCAAATGTAACTTGAAGTAGGTTTGAAGGTATTCATATAATTTGTAGGTAGGTAAGTACTTGAATATCTGCATTATGATTCATGAATTTCATGATACTTAACATCGCAAAGCGGAATTTCCTGTTGCATTTTTTTAAATAAAATCAACACATGTTCTACCAATAAGGAGTCTGCGTCATTTTAACAAATTGACCAAAGTTAAAGACACGTGTGAACATTTTTTACCAAGTTTTCTTAAATCTTCGTATGGGATTTATTAAGTGTTGTAAAGTAATTTGCTGCCATCTGCGACGAGAATGTTTAAGAAATATATTTGCTTTTAGTTTTAAGTTACATTTCGTACCATTTTGTGTTGTTTAATTTTTATTGGCAAATAACGGTAATAATCCAGGCCCAGGTGAAGATTTTTTCACATTTTATTAATTAATATTGTATTAAAATTAACCAAAAGCTTTTACAAAACTGTTCATAAACAAATTTTCACTGTTGAGTATAGCTGTAGACTAGTGGCTGGCGTAAAACATCGTCATAGACAACAACTACGGTGTTGTTTTCCCGTAAACTTTACGATCCCCAAGTAGTTCCATTTTAGTGTTTTTTTACACAACTCGTAAAATTGGATTGCAGAAAATTTGTTTGATGTATATTATTCCCAAAAACAAAATGACCTGGTTTTAAAATATCGTTAGGTACAGACTTTAGGTAGAAGTACAAGTACCCGACGCTGTGTCAATACTCGTCATCACAGCTTGAGTTGCCATCGATAAGATAAAATCGACTACTAGGGCATTTATACGATGATAAATGTATGTACCTAGAATGCTTCATATCCCAACTATGAAGGAATTAGCTTATATCTAAATTATTTGCATAATTTTAAGACAGGCTGACTTTTATTAGGACCGAGTGTTAATATTTTCAATGTCCCAATATGTGATATTGAAAGTTGTATTGAAGTGCCATCTATTGGGACTGCCAGCAATAGCACCTGACACTTACTAATACAATGAAGTTGACTAAGAAAATTTTGATATTGTCACCCTACAAAATAAATTCTATTTAACAAAACTTACAAACTATTTTCCCAAAACACATGCCAATACTTTATGTAGATTAATATATGAGCAAAATATCGTCATTCATATAAATATTATTTGTTAACATGTTACACACTGGTACTTCCACCTCATAGTTTTTGTTTGTTTGCACTTTCAACCCTTTCAAGATGTCCCAATTTATGAAACATTTTGTCATTGTTTACTTAAATCTTCGTATGTTTATTATACAACCAGTAATAAACCTAACGAACAGAAATAATGTAATTTAAATAGATCGTAATGCGATTCATGGTATTTATTGCACTCGTTTACTGCTTTAAAAAAATAAAACTTTAAGTGCAGTACTCACTTAGGTAACTATTATAACTGGTGGTCAGGGCTGCAGAGACGAACTGCCGGTATATCCGTGCCGTCCAGGATCACATACGAACTTCAATCTATTATACCTACATAAACAATATATTTCCAAATTATTTTTTTGTAAATATTTATAAGTATTAACTATATAATTCAAAATATATGAATATTATGAAGACCTCTGCATATAATACCCTCATTTGTGCTACAAAAAGACAAACATGTCAAGATAGCTGCATTGTAAAGGTTATCAGTGACACTGACAAGTATTAATAAAGGAACTACCGCGCTTCGAGGGCCAGAAAAAATAAATCACAAGTTATTACAATACACCTGGCCTTATCTGTGTTTAATCTAAACGCGGCGTCAAAGCGGCTAAGTTGAGAAAAATAACTACATTAGTTTTGGTTTGTTAGTGGGGTTATAAAGATGTCTCGGGTGACTTTTAGGTATAGATTGGTGGTATTTACTACAGTGGAATATAATTAGCATCTATCTACATGTACTTACATATAAGTACTTAATGAAATGGTAAACTCAAATGTATTTTTTTATCTCGTAGCACTTTTACAATAATTATTTTTTTACCATAGCCTTAAAAAGTTTACTATTTATTTGTGGTTTGAAGTTAAATAATTTACTACCATATTTACGTTAGACTGTACCAATACATACTAATAGTATTTAATGATTTTAATATATTTTTTTTACAATATATTTTTATTTACCATATTCGTCACTACCTAAGGTTTTACGAATGTGATTACTTAAAAATAATAAAAAAATAAAACGATTCGACGGACTATTCAAACGATTTCCTCTAGATTTTATCATCAGACCCCGACTTGGTTCTAACAAGATCATCTCAGGTTATTCGTTCGATTGAAATAATAATTTAGAATCAATAGAGGCTCGTCCGACGGACCCAGTTAGAAATATTATTAAAAAGTACCTGCTGCATGTAAGAGAAAATGAATTGTCTAACTAGTATCATAGTACCTATATTGTATAACGCAATGTGCATGTCGAATTAAAATCCGTATCTTTGTAAAATTTAATTAAGACTCCTTAACTTTAAAAATCTTTAAATAATTAAGATTATAGGTTAAGGCTATGTAATATTATGTAAATTACCTTGAAATAAACAGTTTAAATTTTAAAATTTTAAATTAAAAAAAAAAAGAAAATACGTTCACGATTTTATTTCTACATAAAAAAATCTGTCGAATTGAGAACGTTCTCTTTTTTTGTAATCTGTAAGCAACCAATTGGCTTGAATAAGAAATATTCACATTACATGTGTCTTTTAAGTTTTAGTGAACTTTCAATCGAAAGCTATAATGTTCGAACAATAGGGTCATCTCCAAACATCGACGTCACCCGAGAGATAATATCAAGGAGGAGGCGTTGGGTTTATGAGTAGGCTTTTTGTATTCGAACTCAACTGTAACACGAAGTTTCCATCGTAAAATTAAAGTCGAACATGTCACCCTACTTTTATCTATTCTGTGACCATTTTATGCCGAATGAAGTACCTACGTGAGTGTTGCTTAGTGACATTTTTCTAATTTATATGCATATACTTATTTAGCATTCGATTAGAAATAAGCTGAATAATCTTGGCGTATCTTTTTACTGAATATTATCGAAAAATCTATTTTATGCATTAATTTATTTTAATTTAGAAAGTATAAGAAAGTACTTAAAAAGTTCGTGATAAATTTTACCTATTTGAGTTATTCTTCAATAGCAAATTATAACACAACCACCTGTCAAAATCGCTATTTTTTTTATTATACTAAATTAACAAACGAAAAATGTAAGAAATGACTTCTACAAGTATGATATTCATATTATTGTAAAGGAATTTCATTACATACATTATTTTTCACGTTGTTGTTGTATTTAATCGGATACTGGCAGTTCTTATTTTATCAAGGTTGGACGACGACAACGTTGGACACTTTTTTTTCTCTCTTTTTCTTAATGTATTGTGCAGAAATTTTTGTGTAGGTTTGTATAGATTCCTCGTATTAGTTCGTTGGACGTTTCATATTCTTTGCTCAGCTCTCTGTTACTTGAAATTTCAGAATATGCCAGAATATTTTTATGTTTATTTCAAACAGTAGGTTGATTTTTTTATTAGAGCCATTACATAGTGATTGACCGTGTGGTCCGCTTGAATTTTAACTTTTCCATCAAATTAAGTGTCAATAATGTAAAAAACACGTTTTAATAACAGTTATATATGATTAACACTTCAGGTGCTTGGAAAAATAATCGTCAATCGTCAACGACAGACGTGCTTACAGTCAGACCCCAATATATTTTTGTGATATAATGTAGGTATATGTGCAATGAAATCACGAGTCTAACAAACACGTATTTATTTATCACATAATCAATTGATAACAATTTTTAGTTTTCTAGAATTTCAACGAACATTCTACTTATTAGCTTCACTGAAATGTAATAGTCTCAATTAGCAACTTGTAACTATGAAACGACGATGCACTTGTACCTGGGTACCTATTTCTTATTTAGTTTGACAGGTGCGTCATAATTCATAACTATGTTAGTAAGTAATGCGGCCAGCCTTCTGGGCACTCTATCTCCCCACCAGGACCTGGGGCAATTTTTTTATTTATAATCAGAGATCGGATGGATTTGCGACATTCTTAGTGACTTACGTCATTTTGATGACATTTAGTATGAGATGTCGCACAAAAATCCGATCTTATTCAGTTTAGGTAACGTTAACTTTCAGTAAAAAGGTTGTGTCAAAATATCCACCTACTCATAATAGTTCCGATTGTGACAGAGTGAGCAATGTGAATTTTTTTATTTTATTTTTAGCTCAAAACCGTGCACCTCGTATCAAGGAGCACCCTTCAAATACAGTCTCCGGTCGCAGTGAGCCCGCTACTCTAAGATGTGTTGTGGAAGGAAGACCAAAACCCGTAGTCCAATGGTTCAAAGATGGCACCCCCCTCCCACCGGCTGAAGATGGCCATAGAGTGTTATTGGAAGATGGTCTACTGTTTCTAAGGTACCTTTGGTTTTGTGTACTTACTATAAAACGAATTAAAACCTTGTATTGATTATTTCCTGCCTTTGTTCATCTGGTCTGTGTTCGCCACACGAGAGATATTAAATATCTTTAATTATAGAATAAGCCTCTGTCTGTCATGTCAGTCATGTGGAAATCAACTTTTTGTCAAACTGAGTAAACTCTGTAAATTAATACATCTTTGTTTGTTCGGCTTCAGTCAATACAATTAGGGAATGTGCAAATAGTTTACTTTTCAACAAAAACTCCCCTTACTATTCTCCGTAACAATACACATAACTACTTGTTCTCTATATTTGTTGAGTATATTATTTTATGCTTTATCGTAAGTAATGTTATGTTTTTTGTAACAAATAATATAAATCAGATAAATTCCCTTCTTAGAGTAAATCGAGGCAAGAAGGAAAGCGATGAGGGAGTGTACTGGTGCGTGGCACGGAACCTGGCAGGCGAAGCTGTCAGTCGCAATGCTTCTCTCAATGTTGCTGGTAAGGACAACCTTAATGCCTGGTCTCGAAGGCTTACTGTCAAATATACAAGAAAATTTAATTAGGTGGATTTCTAAAAGGTATTTTTTTCAGTGATTCGTGACGACTTTCGAGTGGAACCTAGAGACGTGCACGTAGCAGCCGGCGAGCCAGCGGTTCTGGAATGTTCTCCGCCCAAGGGCGTTCCAGAGCCATCTGTTCATTGGCTGAAAGATGGGAATTTATATGACGTGGAAGTCAACGGAAGGTACGTAGTGAATGCTGCTTGACATGCAATTTTTGTACCTGCTAATTTTGAATATTTTTTGTTTGAGGATGCCTTTTAATAGGCTCTGGGTGGCTACAAATTAAGACTTATGTGGGTAGGTTTACAATTATTTAATTATGTAGGTAGTTATAAAACCAAACTATGACTCGGCAAGAAGCTGTATTAGTGTCTATAAGACTATTTATTAATGAGAGTTTTTTTTTCAGGGTAACAGTAACGGACAGTGGTAGTTTAAAAATATTAGAGACCCTGCCAACCGACAGTGGCCTGTACAGATGTGTGGCATCAAATATAGCCGGCGAGAGGCAATCGAGGCATGCAGCATTAATAGTTTTAAGGAGACCTCACTTCGTAATTAAGCCTAGTAATATTACCGCTCTAGTTGGTCAGACTGTCGAATTTACTTGCCAGGTGAATATATTAAGCTGTTTCTATAATATCAAATAATTATATTCATCATTAAAACATCCTTCAAGCAGGATCTTTCGTGTCTAAGATCGATTTATTTATAGTTTCTGAATGACCCGCAATGCACTCTAACCCCACTGTTTTCCTTATAGCGTAGGAATTAGCTGCTCATTTACCTGAAGTAACGTAAAAATAAATGGTCTAATTCGTACAATTTCTCCGCAGAGCTTCGACTCTAGTGTTAAAATATCGTGGGTTAAGGAAGATGGCATATTACCCGCTCATGCGACTGTTACTCGCGGGATGTTGCGTTTGGAACACGTGTCGGCAACAGACATGGGCACTTACTCCTGCCGAGCCGACAGCCATGCCGGTTCCAGCGTCGCCAGTGCAACATTAACCGTATACAGTAAGCAATATATTTCCGACTTAAATAGAAAGCAGGAGAATGTTTCCTATGTCATATAATAAGAACAACTATTTATTACGACTTCTTTAAGATTAGGAATGAATAAAACATCCATATTAAACGTGTTAACTGTTCTGACTTCTGAGTACTGTCGTAAAACTCTTGTAAGGTTATTTTGAATGCAGCTTTATTTGCAACTATTTAGAACACCATTCACTTCCTTGATCAAACGCGTGTACACTTATACATCAGATCTCAACTCTATCTATTTACAATTTTATTGCATCATTAAATGTCTAGAGCTATTTTAATCCGACCGTCTGTTTTAGCGCTACCCCACTTCACACAGATACCGTCCAATCTTACCGCATGGGAAGGCGATGTGGTATCCATTCCCTGCGAGGCCAAAGGCTTGCCCACACCAACGACGTTTTGGATATTAGAAGGAAACCAAGATTCTTTACTATTTCCTGAATGTATGAAAAGCAACTCAAGTTTGTTATACTTGGATGGAGCGAAGGCTGAACACAGTGGGAGGGTCATTTGCACAGCTGTCAATTCGGCTGGTAGCACTATGCAGGAAGCGTATCTCACCGTACTTAGGAAAGGGCATAACGAATTAAAATCTGAAGATGACGAAATTAAAGATACTTTTCATCGCGGTGCTCATATGACGCAGTATGAATTAGTGCAAGCGAGAAAATTTCTGCAACAGAATGTTTTAGTGTTGAAACGATTAGAAACATTATCCTCTACTTCGCTTAAAGTTGTTTGGGATGTGAGTATTAATAATTATCATGATTATTCCTATTATCCTAGCCAATAATAATGACCTACCCACGCATAAATTGTGGAACCTGTATCAATTTGGTTCGTGGGGACCTAATAGAGACGTATAAGATACTAACTAAACATTATGACCTCAAGGATTTTCATGAGATGTTTAAACGTAATAACAACACTCGTCTGAGAGGTCATCACTTAAAGCTAGAGAGTATCAGATCTCACAGTAACCCTTTTAAACACTTTTTGAGCAACCGAGTAGTGAGATGCTGGAACAAACACCCAGAGGATGTGATCTCAGCTCAAAATGTGATTAAGTTTAAAAATGGACTAGACAAGTACATCACATCTACAACTTGACTATGATTATTGTCACAATGATCACTGGATACAGGCTACATCAGTTTTCTAACTGCCTGCCTGCTTATTAAATAATAATAATAATAATTTGAAAGCTGATTACCACTTAATTTAGAATACCTGTTTCCTTACCATAAGGTGGCACTGACAATAATTCGCTAGAGTTTGCGTAACTTGCTTTCTTTATACGCATCTCTCATCAATATTAGTAGTACCTACGTGCCAAATGAAAAAGGAATTTAAGAAAACGCTATAACTAATATCTGCAATAACTTAATAGAATACCTACTGAGTTGGCCATTTTGAAATAATTCGTTTTTTTTTCAGGTTTTAACCGATTATAACGAGTACTTGGAGGGTGTTAAGATCTGGTATAACAGCACTTCATTGAATTGGCGTAACGCTACTGATGATGAAGCTATAGTAATAAATACTTCGTATGCAACGTCCATGATATGTTCTAATGGTACCCTAACTGATGTTGATAACAGTGGGTCTTCAAGCTACATACTCTCTGGACTCTCACCATATACGCAATATGATGTATTCTTGTTGCCATTTTATAAGAATTTATTGGGAAAGCCTTCAAACATAATGCCTGGATACACTGATGAAGAAGGTAATTTTATATATTACATATGTCATTATACTTAATATTGTCGAGCTCATCTAGAAGATTTCATTCTTGCTATACTATCCACCTTAATCAAATCTTGAATTGACCAACCAACCAATAAGAAAGTTATTTCAATTTATACCTATCTTTCCAAATTAAGATTGTTTTTGTAATTTCCTATAAATTCTTGGTAACATTGATTACTTGCGACGAACTTTCCAGCCATGCCTTCAGCGCTAAAACAAAGATAAATTATTCTGTCTTTCATTAGAGTTACGGTAATTTACCGGTAATTACCGTTTTAGTGCCGTCGGCTGCTCCTCAGGCGGTGACGGCGGGGGTCATAAACGCGACTTCGGCGTGGATTCGGTGGGAGCCGCCACCTGCAGCAACATGGAACGGAGAACTCACTGGCTATTTGGTAAACACTGCCTTCACTCGTATTCCTACCTATATTATTTAACGGCCGGCTAGCTCAGGAATTTCTAATCAAATCGATCACAAACGGAAGCTCGCTCGTCTATAGACTGTTAAAACGCCTTATTAGCTACGTAGTTATTACAAAACACTTTTGCATAAACATGACAAGGCATTAATTTAATTACGACTTATGCAAATTTCAACATTATGTCTCACGGTTTTGAAAACATAAACGCGGTTCTTTGAAGACTTGAGTATTATGACAAATATGGTAATTTAATTTGAATCCTGACAAGATACAGCGAAATCACGACTTCTTTGCGGTATTTGTAACTAAATATGGCGATTTTGTGTAACTAAGCATTTTATTTATGATGTAAATAGATACGTACCTATACCTAAAATGGTTGTGTAACGATTTTAGAAAGAAAGAAAGAAAGAAAGAAAGAAAGAAAAAACGTTTATTCGAGACACAGTACAAACAAAACAAAACAGACCAAGCAAGTACATTTGTGTATACTGCTCAAGCAAATGAAGGGTGTAGTTTAACTCTACTTCTGTCTAATACGTAAAACCTACTCAAATATTGTATTTTTCACTTATATGAGAAATATTCTAACAAATCTCTACAAAATACTAATTTTACAAGTTCTGTTTTTCATTCAAATGATAGCTGATAAAAATCGGTTGGAACCAAAATTTATTCTGCTCAATTTTTTTTGTTGCTCCCGCTTGACGAAGCCTGCACTGTGGATTTGAGACTTGTTATCGATACTGTAAATATAAGGTTGAAGCGAAAAAGTAAATAAAACATTTGAAAGTATTTTTGCTCCTAAGAAAATAACTTTCTGAACCAGGGCTAACATTATAAAGCAGTTTCAATTACTTGTACTGACACCAATCGTTTGATCATTTTGATTAAATAGTTGCCAATAAATCAATTATCGGTTATAATCAATCTATTTTAATGATGAATATAATGTGAAATATCGACGAGCCCTTCTTAGATTGATGGTAGGCTATAGCTAACTATGTATGGGTATGTCAGGTAGATACAGATACCATTGCATAGTATTTATGTTACAGCTGCTACTGATAGGAATATTTATTTCAATATTTTTATTGTTAGATTCGTAAAATAACAAGAAGTTCGCGAAGATTCTTGATAACTTTAACCGTGTGTTCCATCATTATTTAACGACGAGAATGTCCTTTAAACTTTTCTCGATATTGCCTTATTTCACAATTAGTAGTTGCCTTTTTGATGAGGGACACTTAGCAAAATATATTTTGTACGACTAAAAAAGTAAAAATACATTTTAAATTAAAGTATGCTACTCATAGGTACTCAATTAATAACATTAACTTTTTATATACTAAAAACTTAAAAAAACACATTTTTTAATGAATTTCTTCTTTAGGTAATAAAATTGTTGTTTCATTAGGCTTCCGAGTAATAAATACCTAGGTCGCGTTTTATAAAGTTACAATTTACAATTTTGCTGTTTTCCTCTCTTATCCAACGCACGCACTTGGCTAGAAAGAGAGGCAAACAGCAAAATTGCAACTTTATAAAACGCGACCCTGAAAATGATTATGTGGGCTCCTCGCGGGCACACTGAATATTTTCCTACTACTAATAATGATAGAAAAGCGGCAGCAATTTACAACCAAAAGACACGTTTTTTGCAATACATTTTACAACGTTTATAATTTTTAAACAGATTGAAATCCGCGTTGGTGGAACTGCCGGAGGCCGCGTAGTGGGTCAGATGTCACTAGGCCCGCGCACGCGCGCGGCGGCGGCTAGCTCGCTGCGTGCGGGCGGTCGCTACAGCGCGCGCGCCGCCGCCGTGACACGTCGCGGACACGGGCCCTTTAGCGCACCAGCGCATCTGCACATGCTACCAACGCACACCCAAAGACAGTACGTGCAGTAAGTACTTACTAACTCAATTTTTTTAGAGGCACGTTGAGCGCTAATACAATATCTTTCAAATTTTATTAAAGACCATCCTTGATAAGGTTCTACTAGCCACTCACGTGCTTTGATTTTTGCGATTGACTTTATGTCTATGTAAAATAAGAGTGATGACATGTAACAAAGGCTACATGAAGCATGTGAGGGGCTAGATACATACTATTTTAAAATTTTACCTACATGACTCTTTTTAACGGTTGTATACAGATTATGTTTTCATCTTCATGCGATAAGATTAATACGGTTACCCAGTTTGTTTTCAAGTGGTTTATCAAGTGGTAACATACGTTACGTTCACAGAAAGGGCCATGAGAATTGCTTATACTGTAACACGATGAGGTTTTACGTGTTGGTGAATCATAAAAGTACACCACATCCTCATGTTGTTTTTACGAGAGCCATATAAACTCAACTCATGTCATGCACGAATTGTTCGAAATGAATAGTTTATCGATCGAAGTGTTACAACGACTTTTATTACTTTCAGAACTGAACCACCGAAAGATTCAAATATCTCGACCATATTCCATGAAACATGGATCATTGCACTTGGACTCATTCTGTTCTCTGTTATTGTGATTGGCGTGTTCAGTGTGTATTATATCAGGCGACGCAATGGCATACAAAGGAAAAAGTCTGCTGGTAAGCTTATACTTGTTATTCATTTATTGTTGTAGGCGCCTGTTTGATTGTCGATGAATGTACATTGTAATTTATGTACGTAGGTACTTATTTACTAGTCGTGTAAATGATTTCAGTTATTGGAACTAAATCTACGAGTATGATATATGTATATTTTGAGATTTGAATATGTAGTAAATTGAAAATTGCTAATCTTGGTATCCAAACTAACTTACACCTACTTATAGCTCCCCCTATTTATGATAAAAAAAATGTGATAAGTCCAATACTCTTTATTTTGTACCCCTCCCGTGGGAGCGTTTTGTCGAATCGGCGCCGCTTAACTTGTTGATACAAACAGCAATAATTTAAACATTGAACCCAATTGTAGGTCAATCGATTGTCACGGCTCAACAGTGTCTATTGAATAAAGACACGATCTGGCTGCGGGACCGCGCAGTGTTCGCTCCATCAAACGACCCGACGTTAGAAGTCAGCAGTTGTCATCAAAGCCTTTTGCATAGTAAGTATACTAAGATTAATATTCTGCCTTATACAGAACTTGTTGCTTAATATTATACAATGGAAACGGCCACTAGAAAGTTATTTATCATTCCTATTTACAACAACAAGTGTGTCCTAGATTCCTTGTGACGTTTAATCAAAACTGAATTATCTGTCGCAGCGGGACAATCGAGCAACATACTCAACGTGGAGCCGGAATACTGTTTACCGCAGAACTCCATTCAGGGCTTAGACGCATCGAGTGTGGACAGACTGCGACGTGGGCCGCCCGAACCGTACGCGTCCAGCGCTATTTACACCGAACTCAATTTCAAGGTATGCCCCGATAAGCATTGTGGGAACTCACATGTTGACACAGATAAGATTACACTCAATTTGTTACTAGGTATGAGAATTCAATACGAATACTTGGAATTAAAATTAACTACACTAACAATAAATATCGTCTTCCACAGGACAATAACGATATCGGAGACCTGCGGAATTGTTCAGAAAGACGATCGCATAACAATAGCATTGTTAGGTCCTGCAACGGGAGTATTCAATATTCCAATGGGGAGTGTTCTACTTGTTGCCATAGTACTTCTAGTAGATCTACTAAAGATTATAGAGAACCAAGGCACGATGTACATAATGATGTAAATGTATTAGAGGATGATTGTGCATCTTGTAATACGAATAGATCCGGATCAAAAAGCAGACAGGACAAAAGTAAAGTGTGCCCGGCGAACGATTTAGAATACGACTACCCGCAATGGCACTGGCTAGGGAGGGAGAACAGTTTCAAAATCCCCATTCAGACGAGTAGACATTCGAATGTGGCACGCTCGGAGCAGGGCTGTCAAATAAACCTATGTGACATACTGCCGCCGCCGCCATACGAGGTAAATTGAACATATTTACGATAGCCCTTGGTGACATTAAAGCAACTTAATGATCAAAAGCCGATTACATTTATTCACTTACTATATTCTGTACCACTTTGTACATACTTGTTAGTGATAATCTTCTTGTAGACTTTAAACTTAATGTCACTACAGTGATTTATTTCTTATGCCCGATTAAGAAAATATTATCATCAACAATTTTTTTCTGATAATATGTTATATTTTGGTACCTATTTGCCATATATATTTTTAATATCTATGTAAATATTTTATCTATACATTCACGTCCGAAATATAGGTATGATCCACAATCGGAGATAACAGTAGGTTGTCAACCAAGGGTCGAAAGCGACCTAGTGCACCCGAGATATTTCTGACGCTCGAACGTAGTGATAGCACTAGAGGGTCACTCGAGATCATTCGAGGGTCAATAGGTGGCTTTCACCCGAGTTAAATACTCTACGTTTCATTTCGACTTTCAGGAAAGTAAAAGAAGCGGTTAATTAAAAAAAAATTAACCCTAGGGACGAAAGAGCAACTTTCGACCCGCCTAACTACGTACGAAAATTGAACTTTCAGATAAGGAGAGATGAAAAGGCAGTTTTAAATCAACAAAGTAAAAATTGATGAATAAGTTTTTTATTCGTGAAATGAAACTAGGAGTATAAATAAGTGATAATATCGCGTATATTCATAAATTTAATTTTATACCGACGTTTCGAACGCTTTACACAGTTTATAGTCTATGGGTGACTGACAGTGGAGGAAATGATATATCTGCCTCCATCAAATTAAGATAATATAATATAGATATTTAGCACAAAACTCACCTCATACAAAATATACTTTTACACTTTAACGTACGAAATTGACAAATTGAGCTATTTATACATATTTTTGTTGTTATATAGACAATATTAAATAAATATTAAACTGCCTAGCACTGTCAAGTCCACCAGTTTCACAATCTATGTCCAGATTTTTTTATATCCTTTTAAAGTTGGGATATTTCACTATCTCAATGGCCACGCTCAACATTCTCTTCGCCTTAGCGAGAACCGGAGACTTGGCATTTATAGAATTATTTGCTCCTTATCCATGATAAGCTCCCAGAGAGCAGACTGTGGCCGAAAGTGTTTGACATCGTGCTCTAATGTATTAGAAAAGTCGGGATGTAATTAAATTAATTAATACACGCTATAATTATAATATGTTGTTATAGCTTCATTTCATGAAAATCTATCTTGGTAAACCTAAGAGAAAATGAAGCGTTTTGTTATTACTATTAAAATGTAAACTTTCTTTCACAGAGTCCAGAAAACCACAAGTAAACGAAGCTGAAACAAATTACAACCATTTTGTATTTCGGTACTCTCAGATCTCAATAATAATTTTGAAAAGTTGAGGCAGATTTTAATGTTCAAATTGATTTGAAATATTTAGCAATAAACGTACACGTCGTATCCATATGTCTAGTGAAAATAATACACAGAATTTCTACCATTTTCCATAAATTTTTATAAAAAAAAAAAAAACGAATTTTGTAATCGTTAAGTAGGTTTTAACCTGTTGATAATACATAATTAGCCCTTTTGCATTACTCAGTTATTCGTTACATACACCAATATTTTACGAATAAGTAGATGTTACAATTATACAATCAGGTTAGTGTTTGAGTTATGCAAAAAGCCTGAATAGTGGTGTAGAAAAATTGTAGTGTTTGTACCTTTCAATGGAATGTCTACATGTACTCCTAATTCCTATCTATGTTCTAGTCACAGAGTTAAGACTAGACTTACCATACGCAAGTTTGAGAGAACTTTTTACTTCCAAAAGCTCTACTTTTATAGACGTCTTTTTGTATAACCTATAGCCTAAACGAACTCGAGGTTGTTCATAATTATCTGTAACGTAGATGTAGCCACGCATTTCACTGCCATATTAGATTCATTTAGTAGATAATAGCAATCGTAGTTTTGTAATATTTGACTGTGATATTTATATAAAAATCGTGTTTTAGATGTAAAATGTAATCCTAGTTTTAAGTAAATTTAGTACTTTCCAGTAATTCAAATTTTTAACCGCAGTATTAGAATACAGTGCACTTAAAAAGCTGTTAATAATTAAGTGTACTTTTGAACTGTAATCTCTATAATAATTTCCAAATCTATTGTTTTTTAGAGCAGACACTCGAATTATAGCAAATTTATAAATACACTTTTGTTTTATTAATTTTACATATACTTACCACTGCTAGCGATTACCGTGCTCAATGTTACAAAAATAAACTCACTTACTATTCATTTATTCCAAGGAGTTAAAACGAAATATTTTTTTACTTATTGTATAAGGTTTACGTGTCCAAGATTACAGTATCAGCGACATAAACTGATGTAAAGGGCAACGTAAATAATAACTACTTAGTAATGAAGCACGTCGTTACCTACGGCTTACACAGCTCTTACCATAGTCGTAAACATCGAAACCCGCTCATGGATATATTTATATACTAAACGGTTAGTTATATTCATTATTATGGTTATGTCTTATTTAACCCGAAACAGGTTTAACTAGAAAATATAGAATGCGGAAAGGTGGTTGGTCATTTTTTTTGCAGAAATAAAGAAAATAGCGATGTAAAATGTGTCCTAGCGCAATAGGCTATAATATTATGTAAGATAGGTACTTGTATGTAATAGATAGAGAAATTTACTATGAAATATAATTAAATATACTTAGCTTTACTTACCTAAGTAAAGAAGAAAGTCAGATATGATTTGTGGAAGCAATTTTTATCTTAGCTAAATCTTACATAACATACCTAACTGTTCAAAATCTGCAGCTTATTCTAACCAAAAGGCTACGAGTTAAAAGCATTTGGCAATAAATCGTGAAGTCCAATTTATTTCTGTCTTGCTTACGTATCGGTCACATTTATAGGTGCCTTTTTGGTACAAGGCTTCCCTTTATCGGACGGTTTTAGAAAAGGAACAAAAGCCCATTCGATTCAAATTACACCGCACCTTAAAGGGACTTCTTGAAATCCTTGTAACAGTTAGAAATCTTCTGATTTTTTCTACATTTAATTAAAAGCTGGTAAAATAAAACCAAGAAAAAATTGTTTCCGTTTAATTGTTTATTGAAAGCCTTTCGTTTATTGAAACTTTTAGCTATTGAAAAAAAGTTAAAAATCTATTTTAAGAATGAAGTAGGTATGTAGGGCGAAGTTTATAGACTTGGTGGCTTTTGATGCCGTTCGATACGTTCAGCTTCTCAGATATATTTATCCTACTTTTTGTAAATTCATTATTAATTTAACTTTTAGTTGGCGTCACTCTCAAAAAATAGCTACCTACATAAGTGAAGTTGAATAGTAGTTTCATACGGTAGATAGCTGTCTCAAAAATAGCTGAAGCGGTCTTATTTATCTAAAATATTTTTTGTTTAGTGTTTATACATATAACATACATAATGTTATAAACAGCCTAATACACAATAAGCACTTGATATTTGGCCCAAAATTAAAATTATTTCTATTAACCGTAGGCTGCCTACGGTACATTTGAAGAGACTCGTACACGTAAAACTGTTTAAAATATTCATCATGCATTGGTTGGTACCTACCCTCTACTTTGTATAATTATACATATTTGATATTGTTGTCACCTATTAATTTGACAAACTTTTCACTTAAACCTAGCATTAAACAAAGACAAAGTAAAGTGTCGGTAACTTTGATGAATAATAGAACTATAAGGCAATTTTCATTCTTGGCGAAGCTCCAAATAACTAAGTGACATTAGCGTTTCAACACTTTTGTTAAATATGTGAAATTTGTAATGTCATTTAAAACGCTTGCAGACAGTTATAAATGACAACAGAGTAAACTGACAAATCCTGCGGGTGACGACCCTGATGGCTTTTGTGGACGATTCAATTTAAAGCTAGAATGGTTTTAGTATTTTTTGCATAAAAAAAACAAAACACGCTGGATTCATAGACTCGATCCATCAGAGCGCCCACGTAAAAAAAAAATTGATTTCTTTTCTAATTCATACAGACAAATCATTTAACACATTATTATCAACTGAACTATTTGCCATACTTTACATTTTTAAACATGTTTAACTTTAAAAAGACAAATAGCAGAGCGTGGTCTGAATTTCGTATAAATTTTCGTAAGCCATAGCTAAATATAAAATAGAGTAGTAAAGTTTATTCCTGTTTGCCATATTTCTAGTTTTATGTCAGCCAAGTACAATATTTTCTGCCTTCTTGCATATCTCATAAAGCGTACGTTGAAGTCGCGTTTGGAGTGTGGATACAAGGGCATAAGCACACGTAAGTTATAGTTCCGACACTTTACGTAGCAACCATCAAAGAAGTTAGTGACCCGTCGCGGAAGATACTTGACGTTACTTTATGTTACAGTAGGAAATCAAAATTAATGCGATAGTAAGAATAGCTTGCAAGTACCTAATATAGCACACTGGTTTAATACTAAATATCGTGGAAGTTTAGTTTGTTAGTTTAAAAATGGTAAGATAAAGAGGTGAAATATTTCAGCTATCTTGAATCTTAACTTATGTTCCTAAGAATATAATCAACACAAATATTTACGCGTTGTTTCACACTCTTGAACTGAGAAACACAGCAATAGTTTACAAAATAATACTAGTATACGCTACTGGTGTAGTAACCATTGACGAATTTCTATTACGTATTAAAATACATTTCACATAATTATTAGATTTAATGATACTTGGACTTGAAAATAGTATTTTTATGTTCTATGATATTTTATCTTCTTTATTAATAAGTTTCCATGTCCTAAGAACTATTTCATTTACTTTACTTTTTCATACCATAATATATACACTATTACATCATATAAAATACATTTAAATGTATTAATAGTGTTGTAATGTTTATTATCCACTATCCACCTATGTTATTTAACACACATGACGTTCTCTGTTATTTTATGGCCGCCCGTACGTTTGGACATAATAAAATAGCCATCATTTTTATGTTTCGTCGTAATCCATATAAGAGTGTTAGTACCGCAGGAGAAATTAATTGTGAGCTGCATACTCGATCATGTGGGTCTCGGAACGCATAGCCCGCGAGATTGTTATTTATTGGTCACAAAAATAAGTCCCTAAAATTCTTAACATTAGCGTAGTACTGATGTTTTATTTATTTATTATGAATAACACAATTAATTTAATACTACTTATATAACATAATCAATAATATAAAAAAATACATATAAAATAAAAGAACCTACAAATAAAAAATCTCGCCCAAATCGCTGCCAATGGGCAGTGTGCCCAGAAGGCTGGCCGCATTGCCACGTTGTATGGCAATGCTTATTCGCTGAGCGAAATATTGACCAGCCCTCTGGTCACCAGTGGCATCGATTAGTCATGAGGCTATGCCTCTGTAAAGACGACGCGCATTGGGTCCCCAAGGCCCCAGCGTTTCGACCCCAAACGCCTCAAACATATAGCCACTGCCAAGGGTTGCATATTTGCGGCGTTTGAGGTCCTCCGCTGTGGATGCAGTACGGCCAGCACTATTGCTAGTGCCTGGAAGGTGGGACGGCGCGAGGGTGTCTACACATGTAGCGTCCCATACCAAGGGGCGTCCCATCTTCCAAGGCACCAGTGTCATGCCGTCGGGCCTCTTGCCATCGTCCCTCGCCAACCCAACGGGCTCCAGGATGGCGGGAACTTTCACGCTGACAAGGGCCCGTCGGATAATGCCATTAATGCTGGCGTGCCGAGGTATGCGCCCGGCGCTCCGGCCGCAGGAGAGTCCGTGGTGACCCAGGCGGTCGACCATGGCTCCGCATTGGCAGCGATGTGGGACGTTTGTTGCTGCCCCTACGTATGCGCAAACTAGTCGCCAGACGGAAGGTGCAATTATCCAACAGCGTACCTATGGATGACGAGGGAAGAGCTTTTAGCCATAGACCCGCCTCCCATTCCGCAGTCGCAAGAAGACGAGCTCAGCGTAGTACTTGTCCAGTTTCGTATTAAGTATATCGTCGCTGTGCCTACAAAAGTCGTTTTTTTTAGATTTTTGGATTTTAACGCCATTTTGAACCTTATTTCAATATCTTTACGCTCCAATAACAGCGGTGAGGCTATCTTTAATAGTTCAGGATTTATTAATTTTAGCTATGTGATATCCACATAGTGAAATCTCTTACTAAAAACAGTAAGTGCAAAAATCACATGACTGTTTTATATTTAACTATGAGTGACTTTTTACAATTGGGCCCGTTATGTGGTATTTTAGGCACATAGCGGGAATTTTAATAAATCAAATAAGAACAAATATGGCCCGATATGTGCTTTTCCGCATATAGCGATACATCGCGTTCGTAGACTATGCTTTAGACAAAGTCTTACGACACTTGGCGAAAATATCCTATGACTATTATTACTGAAACATGTTTTTGAATGTTTGTATTATTGAAGAACCATAATATATCTTTCATAACAATAATTATGAGACAAATATTATCAAGATGTGTCAAATTTTGTGACTAGTTATTTTAACCAAGTTAAAATAAGACACATAGAGCCTTTGGACGACTGAAACAAAACGGCTATGTGACATTTTATTGGTAATATAAATTTTTCTCGTTAAAAAACTGAGATTCATACTTAGAAAAGACATTAAAATACGTGAAACTGAACATATTTTTCAAAATAAAATATTGGCCAACTTTGAGTGAACAAGATTCAAAATATTTTTGTGTCTCCTGTAAAGTAGCAATAAAACACATAGCGACTTTTGTAGGAACAGCGACGATATCTAATAACTTAATCTACCTAGGTATTTATGTTAAACTAAAAGTTGTTAAAACGTTTGCATAGTTGCCGAACTAACAAAGACCACTTTCGCATTTACACTGTGTTTAAGGCTAATTATTGTTTTTAAATGAATTAACCAACAGGCATAAAAATCTGATCGATACGGTATCTGTCGTTTGATGTCCATATGACTAAGGTACGTACATTTTTAACTTTAACTGAATGGATAAATCAAATCAGATCTAAATAATGTCAATACAATTACATTGCACATAACAATATCAACATTTTTAATAAACTTGGAAACCAATAACCAATGTTTATTCCATTGTATTACTACTGTTCTTAAAGGACTTATTATTGGTAAATATTGTGAAGCTACTGTGAGAACATTATATTTCCTTAAATCGTTCTCTTAGTGAATCGCAAGAGCTCATGTTATACCTAAATAGATGGAATAGCCTCTCTAAAAGTTAATTTTATCTATGGAATAAGTAACGCGTGATTACAAAAAAATGAGAATCATATTCCCTAGACCTCAAAATTAAACTAGTCACATAAATGACATAGTTTGTTCATGAACTTGTAGCGATATCTCAGAGGTTCTTAAAATGAGCTTTCTTAATTTTTTAAAGTATTTCCGTTTTTGACGAAATGGAGTTGAAAGAATAAACTGTAAAAAATGTCTTGGACATATTTAAATTTCAAACTTAAACATAGAAGAAACCTAAGTAAATAGGGAAACTTCATTAATAAAAGTGTTTGCTTATCCTCTCCTTATAGAATCCTTACATCCCTGGCAACAGCTTACAGAAATGGTAACAGCAAATCAGCAAACATAATGACCAAGGAAAGACTAAACAAACAGAATTGTAATTTTAATCATTATGATTCCACCAGCCCACGAGTTGCCATAAAAAAAATAAGTTTTTACATGGCTCCCATGCTTGTTGATGTTTTAAAAACATTGGTTTAGAATGTAGCAAGACGAAAAGAAAACCAGAATACTTTGATCTGTAAAAATATTTTTTTCTTCACAGTCTTGGATGACTTGAAATTATAAAAAAAAATTGTTAATTTCATCAAGGAGTGGAAATCCAAAACCTCAAATATTTTTAACCATCTTGTTGTATGGGAGATTTTTTTGCATTAATGAATTAATTTAGTATTTGAACAATTGGAAATTTGAAATTTTTGTGCAGTTGTGTAAATGGGTCAAAACATATGTACCCAAAAGAAAAAAAGAAGCCGTCCAACACTCTTGTCCAGACATTGGGTTTAACATTTGACGAAAATCTTACCATGAACAGAGTTGGGCGTAATCAATTCCTTTTGGAATTAATTACAGGGTTACATTCCAGTAATGACGATTCCTCAGTAATGAATTACTAGTATAATAAAAATTACTGTAATGCTGTACTATGGTTACGCCTGTAATCCATTCCTTTGGGATCGGTATTGTAATCAGCTACTGTAATATTGAATCCACCGTAATCAAGTACTTCTGTAATCTGCATTACTTACAAAGTAATTTTGTTACTATTACTCGAAGAAAGTGTTTTTGATTTATATGTCATTCTAGTTGATATTAGGGTGGGTCACTGATGTATGAAGAAAAAAAAAGTATTTGTTTTTTACTAGTAACAGTTGTCAATAGTTCCGGAATTAGGTCGACAAAGAGTGTGCAAAATTATTTGGCCATCGGAATTAATTTTCTGCCTCCGGATCTAATTGAAAGATTTCATAGAAACTTCAGTACATTTTGTACTGACCACAGTTGATTATCAATGTTTTTACTTTTTATTGCAACTTGAGCTATGTTTGAGTATTTTGTTTACCTGGAAATAGCTTTTCTATAGTTATGGAGCCAAAAGAGACGAAAAAAAAGTCAAAAATAATAACTTTTTTTTTTGAAGTTCCATACATTTTAAGAAAATTACTAATCATATCCGGAGGCAGAAAAACTTAAATTAAAAATATAATAAAAATAAGAGTGATAATCAAATATCAAATGGCACCGTTTTGTAACTATTATCTTCAGAAAATCGAAATTTTTGAAAAATGACCCACCCTAGTTGATATCTGACATCCTAGCAGTTTCATGAATGTTAAAAACGTATTCTGAAAATGTAGTATATTTTTAAGATCCAAAATGGCGGCAACCTTTTTTGCAATCTTCATCATTATACTCGTTTTTGACTAATTCGCATACGTGGAATTCGATTTTCGGGTCCATTCTAAGATCCAAGATGGCGGCAACTTTTTTTAGCAATTTTCATCATTATACTCGTTTCCGACTAATTCGCATACGTGGAATCCGATTTTCGGGTCCATTCTAAGATCCAAGATGGCGGCAACTTTTTTAGCAATTTTCATCATTATACTCGTTTCCGACTAATTCGCATACGTGGAATCCGATTTTCGGGTCCATTCTAAGATCCAAGATGGCGGCAACTTTTTTAGCAATTTTCATCATTATACTCGTTTCCGACTAATTCGCATACGTGGAATCCGATTTCCGGGTCCATTCTAAGATCCAAGATGGCGGCAACTTTTTTAACAATTTTCATCATTATACTCGTTTCCGACTAATTCGCATCCGTGGAAGCCGATTTTCGGGTCCATTCTACGATCCAAGATGGCGGCAACTTTTATTAGCAATTTTCATCATTATACTCGTTTCCGACTAATTCGCATACGTGGAATCCGATTTTCGGGTCCATTCTAAGATCCAAGATGGCGGCAACTTTTTTTAGCAATTTTCATCATTATACTCGTTTCCGACTAATTCGCATCCGTGGAATCCGATTTTCGGGTCCATTCTAAGATCCAAGATGGCGGCAACTTTTTTTTGCAGTTTTCTTCATTATACTGATTTCTGACTAATTCGCATACGTGGAATCCCATTTTCGGGTCCATTCTAAGATCCAAGGTGGCGGCAACTTTTTGATTGCAATTTTCATCATTATACTCGTTTCTGACTAATTCGCATCCGTGAAATCCGATTTTCGGGTCCATTCTAAAATCAAAGATGGCGGCAACTTTTTTTTCCAATTTTCATCATTATACTCGTTTCTGACTAATTCGCATCCGTGGAATCCCATTTTCGGGTCCATTCTAAGATCCAAGGTGGCGGCAACTTTTTGATTGCAATTTTCATCATTATACTCGTTTCTGACTAATTCGCATCCGTGAAATCCGATTTTCGGGTCCATTCTAAAATCAAAGATGGCGGCAACTTTTTTTTCCAATTTTCATCATTATACTCGTTTCTGACTAATTCGCATCCGTGGATTCCGATTTTTGTGGGTCCATTCTAAGATCTAAGATGGCGGCAACTTTTTTTTGCAATTTTCGTCATTATACTCGTTTCTGACTAATTCACATCCGTGGAATCCGATTTTCGGGTCCATTCTAACATCCGAGATGGCGGTACAATGTTTTCCTTTTTTTTTTGTAATTATTGACTTTAAAATCGGCTTCCACGGATGCGAATTAGTCGGAAACGAGTATAATGATGAAAATTGCTAAAAAAGTTGCCGCCATCTTGGATCTTAGAATGGACCCGAAAATCGGATTCCACGTATGCGAATTAGTCGGAAACGAGTATAATGATGAAAATTGCTAAAAAAGTTGCCGCCATCTTGGATCTTAGAATGAACCCGAAAATCGGATTCCACGTATGCGAATTAGTCGGAAACGAGTATAATGATGAAAATTGCTAAAAAAGTTGCCGCCATCTTGGATCTTAGAATGAACCCTAAATTCGGGTTCCACGTATGTGAATTAGTCGAAAACGAGTATAATGATGAAAATTGCGTAGGTACAAAATTCAATAACATGCAAAAAAAGACGCCGCCGTCTTGGATCTTACAATGGATTCTAAATTCGGGTCTCACGTATGTAAATTAGTCAAAAACGAGTACAATGACAAAAATGACAAAAAAAAAAATTGTGCCGCCATCTTGGATCTTAAAATGGACCCCAAATTCGGGTTCCACCTATGTGTATTAGTCGAAAACGAGTTCAATGACAAAAATGACAAAAAAAAAAAAAATTGTGCCGCCATCTTGGATCTTAAAATGGACCCCAAATTCGGGTTCCACCTATGGGTATTAGTCGAAAACGAGAGTCGAAAACGAGTTCAATGACAAAAATGACAAAAAAAAAGAAAAAAAATGTGCCGCCATCTTGGATCTTAAAATTAACCCTAAATTCGGGTTCCACGTATGTGTATTAGTCGAAAACGAGTATAATGACAAAAATGACAAAAAAAGAGAAGAAA
>JALPQI010005239.1:0-74490 GCA_025490895.1 Thaumatotibia leucotreta | reverse complement strand
AATTTTTATTAACGATTTTAAGTCTAACATTGTTGAAATTGTCTCCGTAGATCGCACTTTTTCATTAAGCATTACCAACAAACCATTTTACAATACCATTTACAATACCATTTACAATTTTTACAATACCATTGGAAAAATTCGCTGTGATCGACGAAAGGTCGTCTGGTGTAATTGGTAGCACGTTGGACCGGCAATCCAGAGGCAGCGGGTTCGAATCCCGTGACAACCAGAGTCTTTCGTAGTTGATTTTTTCTATGGTAAGCACATCTGTTACGACATTGTGGGATTATCCGCATTGTAAAAAAGTAACTTCAATATCAATTTGTTTAATTATAAAAATAAATTGATGTTTTCTAATCTTGTATTGATTACAGCGCCCTCTCTAGCAAATTCAACGCAGCGTAGAGTTGCCGAGTTTGCAGACGATTATGTGATGCATACGTCTTAGGAGTGTGGCTAAGGTTGTAGTACCTTCGAAACATTACGTACAGATGTCGCTAGTGATTAGATTCACAATACCATTGGAAAAAATCGCTGTGATCGACGGAAGGTCGTCTGGTGTAATTGGTAGCACGTTGGACCGGCAATCCAGAGGCAGCGGGTTCGAATCCCGTGACAACCAGAGTCTTTCGTAGTTGATTTTTTCTATGGTAAGCACATCTGTTACGACATTGTGGGATTATCCGCATTGTAAAAAAGTAACTTCAATATCAATTTGTTTAATTATAAAAATAAATTGATGTTTTCTAATCTTGTATTGATTACAGCGCCCTCTCTAGCAAATTCAACGCAGCGTAGAGTTGCCGAGTTTGCAGACGATTATGTGATGCATACGTCTTAGGAGTGTGGCTAAGGTTGTAGTACCTTCGAAACATTACGTACAGATGTCGCTAGTGATTAGATTCACAATACCATTGGAAAAATTCGCTGTGATCGACGGAAGGTCGTCTGGTGTAATTGGTAGCACGTTGGACCGGCAATCCAGAGGCAGCGGGTTCGAATCCCGTGACAACCAGAGTCTTTCGTAGTTGATTTTTTCTATGGTAAGCACATCTGTTACGACATTGTGGGATTATCCGCATTGTAAAAAAGTAACTTCAATATCAATTTGTTTAATTATAAAAATAAATTGATGTTTTCTAATCTTGTATTGATTACAGCGCCCTCTCTAGCAAATTCAACGCAGCGTAGAGTTGCCGAGTTTGCAGAGGATTATGTGATGCATACGTCTTAGGAGTGTGGCTAAGGTTGTAGTACCTTCGAAACATTACGTACAGATGTCGCTAGTGATTAGATTCACAATACCATTGGAAAAATTCGCTGTGATCGACGGAAGGTCGTCTGGTGTAATTGGTAGCACGTTGGACCGGCAATCCAGAGGCAGCGGGTTCGAATCCCGTGACAACCAGAGTCTTTCGTAGTTGATTTTTTCTATGGTAAGCACATCTGTTACGACATTGTGGGATTATCCGCATTGTAAAAAAGTAACTTCAATATCAATTTGTTTAATTATAAAAATAAATTGATGTTTTCTAATCTTGTATTGATTACAGCGCCCTCTCTAGCAAATTCAACGCAGCGTAGAGTTGCCGAGTTTGCAGACGATTATGTGATGCATACGTCTTAGGAGTGTGGCTAAGGTTGTAGTACCTTCGAAACATTACGTACAGATGTCGCTAGTGATTAGATTCACAATACCATTGGAAAAAATCGCTGTGATCGACGGAAGGTCGTCTGGTGTAATTGGTAGCACGTTGGACCGGCAATCCAGAGGCAGCGGGTTCGAATCCCGTGACAACCAGAGTCTTTCGTAGTTGATTTTTTCTATGGTAAGCACATCTGTTACGACATTGTGGGATTATCCGCATTGTAAAAAAGTAACTTCAATATCAATTTGTTTAATTATAAAAATAAATTGATGTTTTCTAATCTTGTCATTAAGCATTATCTGAAATTATTTTGATTTTGACGACTTTTAAGCGAATGCTTATATCTTATACCTATTGGATTGTTAAACATAAAACAGAAGAATCAATTTACAGTCCAATGGCTGTAAGAACTACATGGGACTATTGTGTATCAGTGGAGACTGACTTTACGATGGCTACTTTATTTCGTGGGCAAGCTTTACGAGTATATATGTATCATCGCTTGGTACCCACATCACAAGCCTTAATGCGTACCGTGGGACTAGGTTGATTTGTGTAAGATGTCCCAACACAGTTAAGTATTTTATTTATTATTCATTTATTTCTAACTGCCGTCATAAACGGCAAGATGTAACATTCATTCTCGGAAATATCGAGTAACATAATACATACAAAACAAAACAGAATTGACAACGTCCTCCGTTTTTGAAGTCGGTTCTAATTAGACTGCTGCTCCTTAGGAAACTTAAGGTGGGTTTACTTTACACCAAACGAGCCAATGCTCATTCTATCCCCACTCTACGAAATTCGTTCGTTACACAAAACTTAATTCGTTAAAATCCTGTTGATTTCGTAGAGTGGGGAATAGAATGAGCCTTCGCTCGTTTGGTCTAAATCTACCTTTAGATTGCTAAATTATTAAACACTTCAATTTGATTTTTTTTAATTTTTTGACAGAATTTTGCTGCGCCCAACTGCACAAGAGGCTAAAACGCATTTTTTATTAATTTGCCAATTCAAGGGTGTTTCTATGCGATTTTTTACGCGTTTATTGTTCATTACCATCACCACTTTATTTTCCGTTTTGTAAAAGCAAACGAGACTATTATCCCAGAAATTCTGGCTCAGAATAGCAGACAAACATGCGTCTGCTACAAGATAACCGATAATGACTCCACTATTTATACGCAGTTCGTCAATAATTTAGGAATGGTAATGACTTGATTAGTGCGGCAGAATAATCGCATAGAACTACCCTCGAACTGAAGTTTAACTTACCAATTGTGAGGTATGCTCCAACAGCCTCAAGTAGAAGAAACACATCGGATTGAAAATCATTGTGCTGATGTTTGATCATGAGGTTGCCAGCGATCGTCCCCAACTGCAATTAATTTACCTCCTTATTCAAAAACGTCTAACTTAGCAAGCTTAAGTATTGTTTGTCCCTTTTGCTCTTATAGACATATTGGTAAGATCGAGAGGGACAAACAATACTTAGCGGCTTGCTAAGATACGAGACGTTTATGAATAAAGGGGTTACATCATCATCATCATCATCATCATCATCAGCCTATGATAGTCCACTGCTGGACGTAGGCCTCTCCTATTAACTATGCGTATAAACACATTAGGAGGTAAATACCCATAATCGCCACGCTGGGCAAGCGGATTGGCGATCGCAGTAATGTGTCCACTATGATGACGCTGCTGCCCATCATCAATCTTTTAATAACAAATAATGGTCAGTGACACTTCAATCCCTTAGTCGACTCTTACGACACCCGCAGGAGGAGTTGGGATGGTGACAAATGTATTCTTATTGCCGTCACCACACGGCAATAAGAATACATTATTTATTATTATTACTACCATAATCTATAAACAACATAATTATTTATACCGTCAACCGGGGTCAATGGGGACAATTTTGAACTTTGAGTAAGATTTTAACGGAATATTTCCATGAACGAGCTCAATGTTATGGTTTCAAAACTTTAATCTTATGTTGGAGATCCTATTTATGATAGTTTTATTACGATAGAATCAATCTAAACCCCCTTTTTTTTCAAATAAACCGGTCGTCCCTATTCAGGCTGCATACGGGGTCAATAGCAACGAATAAGGGACCAATAGGGAAAAATGGCTAGGGTTGTCACAAAAATAATAAGCTTACAGGTACGTCTAGGTCCGCTTTAGCAACTATAATACCAAGAAGAGGCGTAGGAACTAATTATTACGAAAGCAACTGCTTTCAAATTTAGAGGGTAAAAGTAACCTAATCGGGATTAATCCGGTTTCCTCACGATGTTTTCCTATACTTCATCATCATCATCATCATCATCATCATCATCATCATCATCATCATCAGCCTATGATAGTCCACTGCTGGACGTAGGCCTCTCCTATTAACTACGCGTATAGACGCATTAGGAGGTAAATGCCCATAATCGCCACGCTGGGTAAGCGGATTGGCGATCGCAGTAAAACCATCATCAATCTTTAATCAAGTATGGTCAGTGACACTTCAATCCCTTAGTCGACATTTACGACACCCGCAGGAGGAGTTGGGGTGGTGACAAATGTATTATTCCTGCCGTCACCACACGGCCATTCCTATACTTACCGTAAAATAACAAATTACTTAATAAAAAAAAACTTAAAGCCAGTGTCAGCAAACCTTCCGAAATTCACTCATTTAAATGTTGGTTAAAGAAGTCAATTGGTAGTAGGTGTTGGTTAAAGTAAGTTAATTGGTAGTAGGTACCTACTTATGTACTTAAAACACGAAACATATATTCATTTAATCATAAAAATAATTTTGGCAGCCCTGTCCCAATACACCCTTTATCGTCCTTATTTGAACTAATTACGTCCCTATTAACTGTCAAAGCCGACCCGATCCACCCCTCAAGCCGTCCCTATCGACCCCCAAAGCGTCCCTATAAACCTCTGTTTTTTTTTCAAAACTTCCTTATGTTTTTGTTTTCGCACTTTTGGTATTGAAACAAAGATAATTTCAACTTACCGTGACATAAACACCTTCTTTAATACACGGTTAATCTCTTTATAACTGCCGGCACTGCTTAACTTGTTTAAAAACATAATTTTTTTAAAGACTCCCGGAGCACATTTGAACGGGTCACTGGCGACGTCAACTTCGAACTGTCAGTTCGACCACCTACCGCTACCTTCATGCCTGTCCAGTATTGCCATTGACATCAGTATATAATCTACTTTTATTTGGTAACGCACAAGCAAATGCGTGTGAAGAAGTTTTAAAGATATTATGAAGTAAATGTCGTTTCCAGTTTTTGTCCCTATTCACCTAGCCATCCCTATGCACCCCAGTTGACGGTAGTGGAATTATTCTTGTCTGGAACAGAATGCTCTTTAACGATAAGGCCGCTAGTGGAACTTCTACCATTTCTATCGTTTATTTTTATTTTAGATTTTATCTAGTTTTAACTTAGTTATATTTTTTAAATTTAATTTTGTATGTAATTGTAGTTTGTTTATAAATATGAAAATAAATTACTTAAGATTGTGTTTACATGTGTATTCCTTTTACCGACCTTTGCAAAACAATAGTATTTTGAACCGTCAATTTTAAATACATAATGGAAACAGGTGGCTTAAACAGGGTGAAACATGAGTTGTGGACAGTAATACGTTTTTCTAACTCTATAAACAACTAACAATTGAATGCCCCACAAGGTCAGAAATGATAACGGCCATTTAAACTATTTAAAATGTTAAATGTAATAAATATCACACAATTTTACACGAAATGACAAAATTGTCGTTATTAATTACTTCAATTTGAAGAGGTAAATTAAATTATTCCATTTACTTGTCTTAAAAATCCTTTTGGATATCCTAAAGCCAAAAAATAAAAAAATTTAAACCCAAAAAAATACAAAAATAAATAAATAACTTGTCCATTTTTAAGTAACTTGTGGGGCATTTAATTGTTAGTTGTTTATAGAGTTAGAAAAATTTATTACTGTTCACGATTCATGTTTCACCGTGTAGAGTCCCGTTTTATTCATTTGTCGTGCTACGCGTCAAAATTGCGTATTTGTAAAGGTGGATTTACACCAAATGAGCGAACACTCATTCTATCCCCCCACTCTACAAAATCAACGAAATTCGACGAATTACGTTTTGTGTAACGAAAGAATTTCGTAGAGTGGGGATAGAATGATCATTCGCTCGTTTGGTGTAAACCCACCTTTAGAACGTGAGCAACAACAACAAACGATTTGACGCGGTACCTTCATAAAGGTGCATTCAGACCAAATGAGCATTCGCTATTCTAACCCCCAACTCTACGAAATTCGATCGTTACACAAAACGTGAATCATTGATTTCGTAGAGTGGGGGATAGAACAGCAAATGCTCGTTTGGTCTGAATGCACCTTCAGCCTACAGGTATCGTAAGGAAGTAGTTAGTTTACCGACATTTTTTGCCACAAAAAGTCTACGTCTTTGTCTAGACATCATAAAATGTTTAAAACAAAATATGCACTGCAGTTTTAGAAAGTCTGATTAGATTGCAGACGAAGTGGGCGATAACTAGAGTGACTTAACAGAACCAGTTATGGAATTATAAATAACGGTCAGTGACGCTTATTTCCGGACACTGACCGTCTGTCTATCACAAAAAACTTGAGACAATTATACACTAATCGACCTAATACAGTAAGATCAATTAAGACTTGTGTTGTAGGTACTAAGTAACGATGTTAAGATGGTCTTTCTGGACAAGGTTTCCCATGGGAAAAATATGAATATCGCGCAAAAAATTAACTGATTTCATACCGACCAATGCGGAAGTGTTCATAATTTCCAGTCTCGTTTCATAATTATGTAATATAATATTATATATAATAATATTTCAGCCTATATAATGTCCCACTGCTGGGCACAGGCCTCCTCTCGTATATAAGAGGGATTGGGCTATAGTCCCCACGCTGGCCCTAAGCGGGTTGGGAACTTCACATACACCTTTGAATTTCTTCGCGGATGTATGCAGGTTTCCTCACGATGTTTTCCTTCACCGAAAGCGAATGGTAAATATCATCTGATATTCCGTATATAAGTTTCGGAAAAACTCATTGGTACGAGCCAGGATTTGAACCCACGACCTCCGGATTGAAAGTCAAACGTCTAAACCACTGAGCCACCACCGCTTCTGTAATTATGTAAACACATTGGGAAAGAATTAGTGTGGAGAAATGTATACATATTAATGAACTGGAACTTTACTAGTCGTAAAAAAGTACGTTCGTTCATATAGGTCCCATGGGAAACATTGTTCAGAAAGACCACCTTGACACGTTTTTCACAGTTGGGATGACGACCACGGAAACACCATGTTTAACACTTTATACTTCATCATCATCATTTCAGCCATTTATCGCCCCCTGCTGAGCGTAGCCCTCTCTTCTAGTACGCCACTCATCTCGGTCCTGAGCCAATCTAACCCAGAAGTATTCCGTAATCGACCCAACGAGCCAACGGACGCCCAGGATGCTTAGACAAGTTGCCAATCGCTAACGCTTAGTAGCGTATAGTAGTTTCCGCTCTCTGTCACTCTTTCATATTAGTGCGACAACGACAGTTGGCTGCCTTTCGTTTACGATTGACGATTAAGCGTTAGCGATTGGCAACTTGTCTAAGCACCCAGGGGCTCTTTCATTCTTAGTACTCCTTAGGTACTCAAAATCTTTATAAAAATAGATAACAAGTGATGGTATTCACTTCTTATTAATTTATATAAAGATTACCTAATTTTCAACACGCAAACGAAAGTTTCTTATTGAATCGATTGCAAAAATTGGTACATGGTTAAAGCCCTTATTCGAAACAAAAATCAGGATCGCGTTTATTGTGTTATGCCGTGTGGTGACAGTAAGAATACATTTGTCACCACCCCAACTCTTCCCATGGGTGTCGAGTCGGCTAAGGGATTTAAGTGTCAATGACCATTTAATCGAAGATTGATGATGGGCAGCAGCATCATAGTTGACACACTACTGCTATCGCCAACCCGTTTGCCCAGCGTGGCGATTATGGGCATTTATCTCCTATTAGTCCTAATACGTTTATACGCATAGGTTAAGGAGAGGCCGTTGCCCAGCAGCAGTGGAATGATATAGGCTAGTGATGTGTGGGATGTGATGTTAATTGTGTTACGAAAGTTACTCATACAAACTATGTAGTTTACTTATTCAACAACTTTTGGCTGCAGTAAAAGGACGTAATTTTTGAAAGATATGATTAGGTTCGTATTGCAAAATTGAATTTGTCTCTCTTTTTCAGTGCCCAAAATTGTTACATAAATTTAACTTCGTAACAAAATAATTAACACGTTATTAAAATATTTATCAAACGGGTTATTCACGTAATTTAAAGGTGGCGACTGACTTGTAACGTTTGCTTGTAATGTATCGTTCAAAGCGAGCATGTTGCATTACAGTTACATTACAACTATGCGGCGAACGCTCATCGTGAGCGCTCTGTTCATTTGTGCTCCGTCCATTTTGTTTAAAAATGGCAGATAATATGGAGGTCGCGTGTTATTCACTTATTTAACTAAGTTATTGTTATATGAAAAACTAGAAGAAAAAGATGAAACGATATTGGATAATTTTTTTCTTGGCTTCATCAACTGTAATTTTCATTTCGTCAGATAATTCTTCCCACGCATCGTTTTTTTATTTTATTTATTGAAATGATCTTTATTGGTGGGATCCCACAGTATTTTCTTTTCCCTGTATTTGTCAATAAATGATAAAACTTTCTCTCTATCCCATTCCATATTTAGTTTTTTATTAAAATCTAGTTCACAAACAAAATGACGGTAGAAATGCTCTCGCGCAACTAGCAAACCTGTACTGACTTGTAATGTAACACTCAAAGGGATTCGCGTAAAAAGAGTAAAAACCGACAGCCGAGTGGAGCACGCGGTGCTCGCGGCGAGCGGCTCGGCTCGCTGCACTGACTGTTGTAATGCTCGTGTTGTATCACGTTACATTACACCGAAATGTTACTAGTCAGTCGCCACCTTAAGTCGATAATTGCTCGACATGTTAATCGCGATTGTGGTTGGTCAGTGCCACCTGGTTGGAAAACGGTTTTAGGTATTGCATCGGTAGACAGTGTAGGCGAGCCCTTATTACCTAGTGACGTAGTGAGTGTTGTGTGCAACCCGCTTTTCGACAAAAGGGTATTTTTCCTCCTTCGCCGCCCCCGCTAGCGCTCCCCGCGGCCAGCACCTGCTCTAGCAGAGCGCAAGCCCGCAGTACACGTCGAGCTTTGGTCGCGGATACTCCATGATGAGGATCCTCTAAATGGATCGAAACATGTCGAGTAATTATCGACTTAAATTACAAGAGTAACCCGTTCGATAAATATTTAAATAATTAAATGTTTGAGTCTCACGGTAGTTATAATTCTAAAATTAACACGTTAATTTTTTGGAACCGTATTACAATTCATCAACCAGTACATTAAAATACAAGTAAATTAAATACCGAAGCAATTTTTACTTACATTTCTAACAGGTATATGAGCAACCAACATCAAATGCTCCTTCAACTTCTCAAGATACCAGAAAGAATCTGCTGTAACTGAAACTTCGTGGAATATATCTAAGGTCTCTGTGAGGGTGTTCCCTGCTCCTAGCACCAGGTTTTGGTCGAAACGGTAGCCTTTTAGCTCTTGCACGTTGCTAATGTCGATGAGCACTCGAGGGTATTCGCAGATGGGGTAGGCTCCTAAAACCATTACAAGTGTTAGTAGATGTATGAAATCTAGGCAGACCTGCCCAGTGGTGGTCAACTGTTGAGAGGGATCTAAAGGCCCAAGACATTTCACCAATGACAACCCGGGATAGAAGGTCCCGGCGCCGCTGCTCAAGGAGGAACGACCGCAGATGAACTGGGATTAAGGGCAAGGACAAGAAGAGATGTATGAAATCTAGGCGGACCTGCTACAGCACCCACCTCGCAAAATTCGGGGATTTTTCTCTGTTACTGATGTGTTCGTTGGGCTGACAGAGATAAAAACCCGAAATTTACGAAATTCGGTCTTCGCGGTAGCAGGCCTGACTTGGGACCTTCCCACCTTCCTTCTCACCGATCACATAAGACAGGATTTCAGAATTTTTCGAATTTTGAATGTTAATTAATTGAAAATGTCTTAATAGATATACCGTCCGGAAATAGCGTTTCTTTTTTTTATGAGCAGACGTCAATAATAATGACCTTGTTCATAAAAAATCTAACCAGTTTACCATTGCCTGGACGAGAATACCTTATGAGTCTGCTATTTATTATCTTTTGTATTATGCAATAAAGCTTTAAAAAAAACGTTTCTTTTGATGTCGTTGATGAAGTCGTTTGTCCAGTAGCTTTAAGGAAAACATCATAATGACCTTTTTCACATCTCATTCAAAGTTGTGCATAGGTACTAGATAATCTGATTACTTTATTCAATTACATGTGTGAGTTGGAGTCTTGATCACGCATTCCAATATATACGAATGTAATCGAATTCAGATAATTTGCTGTTCAACTTTGCACCATGCATAGTTAAGTTACACATTTTGGCAACATTTACCTTTAGCAGTATTTCCAGCAACAAGCATGTAAGAGTCATCTCCCTTCCTCCTCAGCTCTTCAAATATTTCGCTGACATACTGCACCCTCGACCAGGACTTGCCATCTTTTAGTAATATCTCTATTCTTTCTGGTACCCTCACATCTTCCGCTTCGACCAGACACCAGTCGCTTTCGCTGCATTTGCTGTTGGAACAGAAATATAAAAAAAATTGCAGCACAAATGAATACTGCCGTGTGGTGACGGCTATACGAATACATTTGTCACCATCCCAACTCTTCCTGTGGGTGCTTTATGAGTTTATGAGTTGGCTAATGGATTGAAGTGTCACTGACCATTTATTTATTGAAGATTGATGATGGGTAGAAGCATCATAGTGGACACACTACTGCGATCGCCAACCCGCTTGCCCAGCGTGGCGATTATGGGCATTTAAAGGCTGAGGAGAGGCCGTTGTCCAGCAGTGGACTGAGATAAGCTTATGATGTGATGTGATAATAGCTATAGCTCCTTGAAAGGAGGCACTCAGGCAGAAATGTATGGAATGGACCAATACCAGTATGATTGCAAAATAGTTTTTTATTTTCCAATTTCTGGAACTATAGTATAATCCCCTACAGGGATAAGTTCGCCTTTGTAGCTAGTATCTAAATTGTGTTATGTGTATTTTTACCTGTATTTTGTGTACAATAAAGGATTTACATACATACTTTAATAATCTCTGCGAGATAAAAGTTTAATGTTATACCGTTTAAGTTAACCCGCCAATAATGAGATATTTTGTATTATCAACCAACTTTGTATGGATACTTTGCCATTTTAAAGTGATTTTTAATTACGAGCACGTTAATGCGATTCCGACTTATTTTCGCCAATAAAATCATGTGTTTACAAAGTGTAATGATTTGCATTAACAGTCAGTCACGAACACTCAATATGTAAGTTAAATACAAAGTAACTACCAGTACAGATGTAGTGAACAAATCTTTGAATTTTTTTACCGAATAGGAAGCAAGCGAGCAGACGTATCGTCTGATGGTAAGTGTTGATCGCCTAAGGACACCTGCAACAGCCGTGGTATTTACAAGTGCGTTGCCAACCTTTGATATAAAAATATGAGGTCAATGCGGCTAAGACCGTCTATCAGGAAAGTCCGTATACCAATTTGCAACCCTAATTGAACGGTATGAGACGCATATGACGGACTTTCCTTCAAAATAAAATATGCCGCACTTAGCCGAATGTTTGAAGATCGTAACGCTTTGTAAATACTGCAGGCGACAAATCATTCCAAAGTTTAATTTTCTGCAGAAAATTTCTAGAAAAACGTACAGTTGAGGACTGCCAAACATCTAAATGGTGAGGATGGAAATGCCATCGCGTAGGACGATGGTGCAAAGACGCGGTAGGGATTAATCCGAACAATTCCTCAGAGCACTACCCGTGTTATAAAATGCGATAGAAAATGCAGAGCGAGTCTACATCTCTACGCAAAGCTAAGGAATCAAGCCGATCTGAAATTGCCTTTCGTATTTCTGTTTCAATAATCTTATTTTGACTCCGTGGGAAACATTGTTCAGAATGACCATCTTAACACGTTTTAGTTTAACTTGTTTTGAATAAACGATGTGTGTGAATTTATTATTTATTGAATTATTTGACATAATTTTAATTACAGTTTTTACATTATCTTCCCACAAAACTGTTGTAGGTAATAATTTGACTTTGGGAGCGGCAGTCTCTTAATGAAGTTTTTTTGTATTCGAATATTATATATTTATTTTCAATAATACAATTTAAGTACAGTATGTAATTTAATTATTTGTTTAAATAATACCGTTACTTATGTTGTGTTAGTTACCTCATCATCATCATCATCATATCAGCCGAAAGACGTCCACTGCTGAACATAGGCCTCCCCCAAAGATTACCACAATCGCTAAACTGAAGTGGCAGTGGGCGGGGCACATTGCGCGTAGAACCGATAGCCGTTAGTTACCTACTGGGATATAATCGCACTGACATTAGTGACAGGAAACATTGTATTATTTTATCTTTCTTACCTTTTGCGACACGTCTCACCGCTTTTCTTACAAATCATGAGATCTTCTATATCAAGTATACTGTCTTTAGGAGCGTCGCTGGCAAACTTCTTGAAGGCTTCAAGTATAGGTCGGTACCCAGTACATCTACAGATATTACTGCTCAGCGATTTTTCTATTTCCAGCATTGTCAGCTTTCCTCTACTTTTCAGGAGGCTGCAAACAAGTTTACAATACGTATTGGATAAGGTATGACCAAAATAATGGTTGTATCATAAATAGTTATTTATGATACAAGTGTAAGGCTTTTTTCAGGACGAGTGTCGGTGACTTTAAAACACGAGCGAAGCAAGTATTTTAAAACCAACACGAGTTAGAAAAAAGCCTGCATTTCAACATGTGTATCATACAACATTTTACAATGCACTATGCGAGGAAAACCTGACTATATCGGCAATACTAGCCAGGCCGTGCAGAAAAGTACTATGCAAATTCATTCCCGCACATGTGCGAAAAAAACACTTTCTGTGCATAAGTTTAGCCTAAAAAAAACACTTTCTGCGCATATGCAATTATGCATTGTAAAAAACACTACTAATTACCTACATATTTGTCTTATGTCTTATTTCGTCGGCTGAGAATGCAATTGTGCTATACGCCACTTGCCTTGGTTTACAGGAGAGCGAAATGAAACAAAAAAAATTATTTCTTGAAATGTCTTATAATTTTGCAATATTTAACTTAACTAACACTTTAGTATATTAATTTACTATTTTTTGTTATACACAATTAATGTTTAACTTATTATAGTCATGAGATATAAGTAGTTTTACAATTGCCATATCCATTTTGGTAAGAAAATGTTTAACTTGCTATGTATGACATGACACAAAGTTATGGATGTGTCACAAAATGTTAGTGCAATGTCAAGACAGGTAGACATTAAAAAGCAATTGTTTATGCAAATAAAAGTTATTTTACGACTAGATTTATTTCAAGTCAAGACGATAATTTATCTCGAATATGAAGACATAATTATTCACGTGAATATGGTGCCAATATTGATTCCCAATATTTATGTGAATCATTTCTTTACTTTCTTGTAAATAGGTACAGTCAGCAGCAGATATACCTGAGCGGGCAAGGTGTCCAAGAAGTCATGTACACTTAAATCGTCAGAAAAATATGAACATCTAAGTTATCATTTTCACATACGCTTTCAGTTCGTCACATATATATCTTAACATTCAAGTTTTTCTTTAACACGTACACGGTTATTTAATCACAATGTCAATAACGGTTACAAAGTCAGTGGTAACTAAGCACTCAAATTTAAGCAGTTGTCATTAATATCTACACGCACTGCCAATCACATACGTCAGCAGCCAAGGTGCCACTCGTTGCTTAGCAGTTGTTATTTCAATGGTAACTAAGCACCAACATTTTATGTGAATAACTTTCAATACTGTAATTTTTCATTCTGTAATTAGTTCGTTGAATGCAGTTTTTGCAATCCAAATGGCAAACGTATTTTCCTAGCTAGCTTCGGCACCTACCGCTGAACAGCTGCAAAGGAACTTTCTCTGTCACTTCAATTAGGGTATAATAAGAGTGACCATGACAAGTTCTTTCGATTTGATGATTTCGGATTTCGCGGTAGCGGTCCTGAGGGCTTATTGCGAACTACGCACGAAGTTTTGCCTCTTTGTCACACTTACGTTCGACATTGCAAGTGCGAAAGAGAGAGGCAAAACATCGTTCGTGGTTCACAATAGGCCCGTTTTTTTTATTTCTTATACCACGTCGGTGGCAAACAAGCATACGGCCCGCCTGATGGAAAGCAATCACCGTAGCCTATGGGCGCCTGCAACCCCAGGGGTGTCACATGCGCGTTGCCGACCCAATAAGAACTTGTACACTCCTCTTTTGAAGAACCCCATACTGTAGTCCAACGGGAAAACCTCGGCAGCTCATTCCACAGACGGACCGTCCGCGGGAGGAAGTTCCTCTGAAACCGCACGGTGCGCGACCATTTAGGTTGCAAGGTGTGAGGATGAGCGCCCAGTCGGTGGCGAGCGGTGTGATGATGAAAAGTGGACGTTGGCATCATGTCGAACAGTTCTTCAGAGCACAACCCATTGTACAGACGATAGAACACACATAAGGAGGCGAAGTCTCTCCTTAGACTTAAGGGTTCAATACCGCCTGTGAGTCTGGGATCGTCTACTATTCGGACAGCTCGTCTCTGAACCGAGTCAAAGGGTGCAAGCTGGTATACAGGTGCTCCTGCCCAGAGGTGACAGCAATACTCCATATGGGGTCTGACTTGCGACTTATATAACAGAAGTCTTTGCCCCGGAGTAAAGTATCCCCTCGCTTTATTGAGCACACCGAGCTTTTTGGATGCCAGCGTAGCTTTTCCCTCTCTCTAGGTGACATCGGAATTGGATGTCGTTGGAAATGTCGACTCCGAGGTTATAACTTATCCCTCTGGTTATAACTTATAAAGAATATTTGATCCATATGTGACAAGGATTGCTTTGACGTCTGACTGACTGACAACTCACGAAAGCAGTGCAGACTTGTCACTGCATACATCTATTTCAGGTTATGGCAAACTATTCAAAATGGATACATTTCTTTAGAATATTGAAATATGACTTATATTTGTAATAACATATTTTTAGGTAATATTTTCTTCGGTTACCGCGAGGATTACTCATGAAATAAAACTATGAAAACGGATAAACTCGCGTATATTAACTAATTTTAACTTCATTCCGACGTTTCGAACACTTTACAGGGTTCGTGGTCTGCGGATGACGATATTTTTAGGTAATAAATGAAGGTTGCGGAGTACATTCATTCCGGACCTAATAATTATCAATATGACGTCAGTAGGTAACGTCAATATTTCATTGCAAGTTTGAGAAAAATAAAATGAAATGAAACAGATAACAAACATAAAACATTTTATTTTCAAAAATTGAATGTTTCATACAAGCTTTTTTCACTGGAGGAGCGTTGGTGGCCCACCGGTAAGGCTTTCATTTCGAAGGTCGTGGGCTCAAATCCTGTCGGCTCGTACCAATGAGTTTTCAGAACTTATGTACCGTACCTATGTACGAAATGTCATTTGACATTATTTACCAGTTGCGTTTCGGTGAAGGAGAACATCGTGAGGAAACCGGACTAATCCCAATAAGGCTTAGTATACCCTGTGGGTTTGAAGGTCAAATGGCAGTCGCTTTCGTAAAAATCTAGCACCTACGCCAAATCTTGGGTCTAGTTGTCAAAGCGGGCCCTAGGCTCTCTGGCCGTGGCAGAAGCCGGGGTAACGAAAAAGCAGGAAGAAGAAGACAAAGTATTGTCGCTGACTGTGCTTTACTTCCCACGACCAACTTACACATATCGAAACGAGTCTAAGAAACCCAAACACAATGGGGTTTGGTTGTTTCATCACAAAGTTCCTATGGCTACCTTCCAGTTCCACCATCAGATCAGCTCTTTGTCATAATAATATTGCAGTGTCATCAAATTTGAGCAGCTCAATCTAAAATCAGGAAATGGTTCAAATTTAACTTGCAAGATTCGATCATAGACAACGGAACTGAAAACTAAGTTGAAACTAAATTCTAAAAGCTTGTAAAAAGAGAAAAGTAAATAATTTATCCTAAAGTTGACTAAGAAGCACCTGTCAAATGATTGAAGAGAAAAATGTGAGATAGATGTATGTGATGACAAGACTGTACTGCTTTCGATGATTGTCAAAACAGTTACTTAAAATAAGTATAGCTATTTTTCAATCAATATTCAACCATATTTGTACCATACAACGTCTATTTTTCCTTCTTGTTCAGATATATTTGCCTTATTGACTGCTTAGGTACCAGTGGTTTTTTAACAGCTGAGGTATCAATGATTTGTTGTATGTTAAGAAATTAATGAAAATCGACTGTTAAGATATTTGTGACTTGTTAAGCGCTCACAAGTAAATACTATCATGACAGTCAACAACTTTTTGAAAGTTTAAATGTTAACCTCTCTTTGGACACCTCGAGTGTATAGTGACTTCTGATGCTGACTGTACCATCTAATAGGCGACCTTCTCTATTTTGTGAAATGATAAGCTTTTCAACGATATCTAGTGCTAATGTCGATATGAAAAAATATCGATGAGAACAGCTTATAATACGTTTACTAATGAATGACATATTAACGTTATTATTTCTTATCAACTAATAAAATTACAGTTTAACTACACGCTCTATAAATTAAAAGACATGTCATATAATATGTACCTCAGGAACAGTGACCGAGGCCTCCTGTGGCCAGGACTTAAATAGCATGGCATGGCAGGAAAACAGGAGGTCGCTGGTTCGATTCCAGTCTTGGTCATTGGAGGTTCGGTCACTTTTTCTGTAGTATATGTCATTTCTTACAATTTATGGTTAGGTACTCGTAATTTTAAATATTATGTAGGTATTTATACCACCAACTTATTAAGATAAAAGCTTGAAGTATGAATGACACAAATCATTATAAATCAAACCTACCTTCTTTATTGTCGTTTATCAAAAGAGAGGGTAGAGAAAAAAAGGTATCGAATATTTAATACAATCAAATCGATTAATGGATTATGTCACAAAAATGTTGATCGGTTAGTCGCTTGGCACACTGATAAATAGCTATAACCGTAAATTTGTGTCATGTCCGGACATGGCACAATATTGTAATCACTATGTATTGCGGTTCGAGGATATGGCACAAAAATATACGTTTTTTTTAAGTATAAAATAAGAATTTTTAAAAATCGATTACTGTTATAAACTACAAAAAAAATATTCTATCAAGAACCATTAAAAACCGATTTTGCTTAAAAATGGATATGGCACAATTGCATTCTCACCCGACGAATAGTTACGGCTTTAATCAAATCAAAAATCACGATCACGTCAATTGTGTTACGAAAGTTAGTCAATACAAACTAATCTCCAACAACCTTAGGCAGTAGTAAAGAGGGCAAATTTAAAAGATAAAGTTCGTATTGTTGATCGCTCATAGAATATTTGTATTTGTCGCCCTTTTTCATTGCCAATAGTTGTTATACAAAATTTAACTTCGTAACACAAAATTATGACGTTAAATTTTGTTTTCCATTAAGGCCTTTAGTTATGTACAATTTTTTTGTACAGTCGAGTTCATAGATATGTGTACAAATTTTTACTTTTTGTATGGAGATAATAATAAATAATAATAAATAAATAAATATCTTGGGACATCTTACACAAATCAACCTAGTCCCACGGTAAGCTCAATTAAGGCTTGTGATGTGGGTACTAGGCGACGATATATATAATAGATAGATACATATATATACTTAAATACATAGACATCCATGACCAAGGAACAAATATTAGTGATAAATAAATACACAAATAATGCCCTCGCCGGGATTAGAACCCGGAACCTCCAGCTTCGTAAGCAGGGTCGCTACCAACTAGGCTACGGAGGCTGACAGAGATAAGGTCCACAACTGTATACATATTTAATAACTCGACTGTAATCGACCCACACTGTAGGTTTATAATGATGGTCGCGTCTTTAATCGCTTGTCGATGTTGTCGTCAGGTTCTAACAAGTATGGAAGTGCGAAAGTGACGAATAGAACGATAAACGGCAAATGCGTGACCATCATAATTATCAAGGTGGATTTGCACCAAACGAGCGAATGCTTATTCGATAGTAATATTTATTTACTTTACTCTTTTACCCAGGCAAGGTTTCCACTGTATTGTCTTTTGCTGAACTGAATATACAAACGATACTCCTCGTGGAGTATGTGTGACTCTGTGACTGCTCCCGCGTTTCCGCTACTGCAGCTGTGGCCGGGTCGCGTCCCACAAGGGTGGGACGGTCGTTGCACCGTCATTTGGGGACGGTGTTAAGAGGCTGTTGAAGGAAGATTTGCCAAAGACATGGCGAGAGAGTAAATGATTTTGGTGATGATGATGCGGTAAAGGCAAGTTAAGGCAAGGCAAAGCAATGAGAGAGATCTGAAAAGGAAGACAGATGGAGAGAGAGAGAGAGAGAGACTGGTGCTCGATTCTCGATGCGCGGCTGTCGGCGCGTTTGACTTTTGCTGTTCTGTAATGTGTGTTTTATGTGAATAAAAATGTATTCTATTCTCATTCTATCCCCACTCTACGAAATTCGTTCGTCACACAAAACGTGATTCATCGAAATTCGTTGATTACGTAGTGGGGGATAGAATGATCATTCGCTCGTGTGGTGTAAATCCACCTTCATAAAGAATAAAGGCCCGGCCACGACATTGGTCTAAAGGTGCATGCAGACCAAAAGAGCATTCGCTGTTCTATCCCCCTACTCTACGAAATTCGATCGTTACACGAAACGTGATTCGTTGATTTCGTAGAGTGGGGGATAAGATAAGATAAGATAAGATAAGATAAATTTTTATTTCATAAAATCTTATGCTAGTTATACATATAAAGTGGTAATAAAATGAATATACTATAGTCGCATATAACTACCTTAATCTAATTTTACAAATTAACGTAGATCCTGTAATACATGACCAAACACCGGTTTCGCGGGGGCAAATCTGTACTGACGTTTAATAGTGCGAGGACACATGAAACTAATTTTATTATTTGATATCGATAAAAATGTCACACAACCGTTGTGTAATTTCAAGAATTTGAATGAAGAAGGAAACTATATACACAAAAATAAACTTTTTGAGGAATTAACTATCTTTAATATTTAATATAATTTTCATAATATACAATCAACATTTTTTCTACATTTTCAGACTTTAATCTTCGTCACCTGGGTGACAATATCCATTTTAGCCAACTAAACGACCTTTCTGGGTCAACTGTAGTAATTGGAGCAAATTCAAACAATTTATAGTTTTGATGAATTTCTGTTTTATGACTCAGTTCTATTTCTTTTCCGGATACTTTTTTCTTGCGTGGCATTTTTAGCCGCCTTAAGAAACAAAAAGGTAGATTTAATTCATCGGAATGCAAAATAATATTGTTGTAGGGACTAGATGAAATTATTCAACGATTCAATGGTTGTCAAAAGTGACTCGACACGGTTAATGTCAAATGTCGGTTGTTTATAGTTGCGATAAGTATGAATGAAAGAGGTTTGCAAATAGTTAAACGTATTCCAACTTAGCCATTAGTTTAGCCTTCGGCTCGTTTCATAAAACAACACTCGTGTATTAATGCCTCTCATTATGAACCAGTCACATAAAATACTATTATGGATATCGATAAACCAAGTCGATATTTAATGAATCACTAGCGCTGGTACATTTTTGCCCCCGCGAAACCGGTGTTTGTACATGACTGAATTATTTAGTACCATTATTCACATAATCTCTTAATCCAAAAATACGTAGTGATCTATACCTAAACTAAGTAAATATTTACTTGTGACTTAGGTATACTATGTTTAGTAGGTCAAACAGTCGCAGCGGAATGCTTACAACATCATTTTTTTCACAACAAACAATAAAACGTAGGTAAAAAGGTCAATGTAAAATATTCCATTTATGATAAAAACAGCTAGTGACATGACTTATAAGATATATTCTATTAAACTATACGTAACTTAAAGTGATAGTAGTGTATTGCTATTAACTATACTTATGTAGTAAAGTTTAATACTATTTTTATCAATAAAACTATAATAACTATAACACATAAAACAAAAATCTATGCATAACTAAAGATAAAATTTTAATCTAGTATAAGTAATTAAACTGTAAGGTATCTAGTAACCACTATGAAACTACTTCTAATAATCTTTCTGTGTCCTCGTACGCTTTCCCAGTGAGCCAAGATTTAATTACTTTTAGGCATATTTTACTGGGCATCGGATAGATGTTTAATAAAAGATTGACTTTATTGTAAAGGAATGTACCGAGGAAACAGAAAATGTATGTACATAAAAATATTATCAATTTTAGGAAAAATTGTGACATACATAATATTAATACTAGAAACAAACATAAGTTCGCAGTACCCGCCACTCGGCTCCATAAAATTAGGAAATCATTCATGGGTAATTGTGTAAGATTTTATAATAAACTTCCAGTAAATGTTACTGAATTTTCAGTCAACAAATTTAAGAATTTTGTAAAGCGTAAACTTATATCTAAAGCTTATTATAGTACACAAGACTACATGAATGATAAAACACCGTGGGAATAATATAGGATTTAATTATTAGTTTGTTAAAGTCATGACATTCAATTACGATAATTTACGCTTGGAGACCTTGTACATCTCCAAACGTGCATTATATAATGTTATTATTATATACCTATTCGGAGAGAAACCTTACTTCTCTATAAATTATTACTTATAAATGTTGTGACTTTTAGAGACTTTACATCTCTTGTTATTATTATTATATTTCAATTTGTTTAAAATCAATTTTATGTTTTTTTTAATGCATGTTAGTTGTAAGATGTACCATCATTGTCTGAAAAAATAATTCCCGCCAAGTTTCTTACCGGTTCTTCTTGGGTCAGCGGTTTAGGGTTCGAACCGGAAGTAGTTTTCATATCTAGACGATTCAAAAGAGTTTGTTGCTATTCCAATTTGAATAAAGAATTATTTGACTTTGACTTTGACTTTGACTTTGACTTTGAAAAATCTATGCGAGTTTGCGGAGCAGAATGAATCCTTGGTGCAGACAATGTCCGCACGCCTTTTGCTTATTAAAAGCTGAGGGTCATAGCTGACCAGTGAGTGTTTTTTCATAACAGTGTGCAGAATGAATAGCTGGCGGACACTGAGAACGTCGCACTCAGTTAGCAGCTGAGTCGTTGGGTACCGTATAGGACAAAAATTTGCGACTTTTAGAACTGCCCTCTGAGCTCTTTCTAAATCGATAGTTACCGTTTTATTTGCTCCACCCCAAGATGTAATACAATATACCAGTAGTGATTGGCAAAGTGCATAGTAAACTGATTTAATAAGAGTCCGACTTGCCGCATGTCTGAGGTTTTTAAATACGTAAATTAATTTTCTAACTCTAGCCGTCAGAGATTGAATATGCGCTTTGAAATTGAGGTGTTGGTCAATTATAACTCCCAGGTACTTAATATTTTTAGCACTAGCGAGTTTTGAGCAATTGTTAGTACAGCGATTATTAACAGACGTGCCGGTTATGGGGCAGTTATGAGCTATTATGGCGTGAATATCTTCTGTCGGTTGGGTAGCGGCATTTAAAGAAAAAGTAATATATTTCGTTTTGTCGGCATTTAACGTAAGTGCGTTGGCCTTCAGCCAGCGGCTAACTAGGTTGAAGCCTGATTGTGCATTATTAAAGACGTCATTCCATGAGTCACCATTAAAAAGCAGAGCTGTGTCATCTGCGTAGGATATGAGTCTACCTTTAGGGATGGCAAGGGTACACAAGTCATTAATATAAGTAAGAAAAAGGGTAGGAGCCAGGATACTGCCCTGAGGGACGCCGTAATTAATGGAAAGTTCGTCGCTTAAAATATTGTCGATTGATACTCGCTGTTTTCGGTCTGAGAGATAGTCCTTAAAAATTCTGAGAGCATGACCTCTAATTCCTAGATACTCTAACTTTTCAATTAAGGTCTGTATTTTCACTGTATCAAAAGCTTTCGCGAGGTCTAGGAATATGGCTAGGCACTTTTTTTGGGAGTCGATTTGTCTAATAACATAATCTGTAAGGTCGTGTACTGCGTCACTTGTAGATAATCCTGATCTAAAGCCGTATTGCGAAGATGCCAGCAGTTTGTATTTGTCTAGGAATTTAACCAGTCTTTTAGAGATAATCTTTTCTAATATTTTTGATAATGACGGTAATACTGAAATAGGGCGATAGTTGTTAATACAACTCTTGTCTCCACCCTTGTGAATAGGTTTGATAAGAGCTATTTTAAGAACTTTGGGAAATACACCAGTGGCAAAGCAATAGTTAAAGAGGTGGGTAAGTGGAGGGGTCAAATATTTTCTGTATGTTTTTATGAACGAGCAAGGGATTTTGTCAATACCCGTAGCGCAGTCATTTCTTAATGTCATTATGGTGTTGTCGATTTCGTTTTCGTCTGTATCATATAAAACAAATGTGTTAAAACTTGTATCTCGGAAAGAGGTCATATTGTGAGAGATAGGCAATGACGTGTTACTATTTGCTTTTTCTGCAAGATTTTTTCCTACATTGGCAAAAAAGCTATTTGCTGAGTTGACCGTTTGCCGAGCACTTGCAATATCGGCTATGAGCGATTTAGCAGTGGGTTTTGTATTACTCATGCAAGTTATGTTTTTGATGACTTTCCATAATTTATTTTTGTCTTGACCTGCTTTAATGATTTCCGATTTCTCATATTGGCGTTTTAATTTTTTCAACAAGTTATTACAATAATTACGATAGCGTTGATATGTGATTTTAAGGATGTCATCATTGGAGTTTTTTAACAGTTTTTTATGCATTCTGTCACGATTTTTAATGCAGCGCAACAATCCAGGGGTAATCCAAGGCTTAATTATTTTCATTTTGCATGGCACAGTTATGGTCACGGTGTTATTCTCTATAATCCGAGTTAATGTTGTGATTAAGTATTCCATGGCTTGGTTGGCATTTGTTGTGTTATAAATAGGCGTCATATCGAGATTTTCTAAATCATGAGTAACTGCTCCACTGTCTAGCTTAGTCTTAATAAAGGTGTTATATGACTTTGAATAGTTGCGAGGTAAACAAAGTAACAGAGAACTGTGGTCGGTTAAACTACTATTCAGCACTAAAGTTTTTATAGCGAGCTTTGACTTGGCAATAGCATGATCAAGACAATTTTTTTCCCTCGTAGGGTGGAGGTGGGTAGGGAGATATCCAAGGAATGCCAATTGGGTGAGGTATTCAAAATAATTTCGGTCTTGTGAGCCACTTTTGATATCAATATTCAGGTCTCCCATAACAAGGACATTCTTATATGTAGATAACTGTGTTAGGACTTCACTTAGGGAGTTTAAAAAGTTATTTATGTTTTTATAGGAGGGGGAACGGTAAATGCCTACGATCGCAGTATCAGTGCCTATTTTAGTTATTAAGCAGTTTGCGTCTAAAAATATATCGGGTTCTTCCACGCTTATATAATTAATATTTTCTTTAACATAGAATACGACCCCATCATTCTGCAACACGTTTGTTTTTTCACTCACATAAGAATTGTAGCCGCTTATTTGAGGGATCGTTTGGGCAGTGGACAACCAACACTCGGTCAAAACAATTATATCTACCTCAGAATTAATTAAGCTCAGCAAAGCTAAAAGACCGTTGAAATTACAATTTAAGCTTCTTACATTTTGTACAAATATTTTTAAATTTGGGGCAAATTTATTCAGAATATCAGAACATTTATCTGGGTCACACACTAACGATTCATACTCACACGAGGCGTCAATGTCATCAAGCAAATCGGTGGTTGAATTACCCATTAAAGTTGATGATAAGTGCGACAAGCGATGGTAGGAGGCGGCGCTCTAGGCGCCCTCATAGTCAATGGAACTTAAATATCTGGTCTGCGCATTTTTCTTTGCTGGGCACTGCTCATCTCCGGTTTTGTGATTCGACGGTTTCTTGAAGCGCTGGCAGGTAGCACATTTAGGAGGCTCTGTCAGCTTAGTACACTCCTTAATGCTATGCCCCTGCGATCCACAATGACCACATGTTGGCTCTGTATCCCTGCAGAATTTAGCTGAATGGCCAAACTGATGACACAAATAACACCTCGTTAAAAGGGTAAAGTCTCGGACAGGGCAGGAGGACCAATTTATGTAAGCTCGTTGTTGATGCACCAGCATTCTCCTGATTTCAGCTGAGCATTCTATAACGTAATTGCAGGTAGATAGGTCCTTTTTGCCAGATTTATGACTAAGTCTGACTGAGTTCATAAAGAGGTCTCTAGGGAATTCAGGTTGCAGGTTTAGAATATTCTGTTCAAATATACAATCGAACACATCTTTTTCGGGCAAACTCGTTGGGATTCCCATTACAATTATTTTAGGTCTCCTTTTGGCCGCGTCTTCAAGTTTGAGTCCTGATTGTTGGAGGTGCTCAGATTTTTTGAGCTTCTCAAGGTCATCCTTTCTATCCGTGCTAATTATGACACCTCCATTTTTTGTCTTCCTCATTCCGCGAACATGTAGTTTAAGGGCTTCGGGCTTAATTAGGTTTTGGACGAGTTTTTTTGTGTCCTCACTTGACTTGTCCTTATCGGCCGGATAAATTGCGATGCTGCTGGTTTTCGACGGTATCACCGATGAATTTTTTCCTGTTCTGACCATGTCGGCAAACGATTGTTTCGGGTCTTTCTCTTTTGGTAGAACTTGCAGAGACTGCTTGAGTTCCTGAAGTTGGGTGCTAAACTCTTTTTGCTGTTTAAAAGCTTGCACTTGTGAATGATAAATCAAAAGATTCGATTTAGCCGATTGATATTGCACGGCCAGTTGAGAAACTCCACCCATAACGCTCTTACTGAGGCTGCTAATTCTCAGTTTTTGGTCTGAATTTAATTTTCCCTCACTGGAAATAGTGCAGATTTCTGTAAGGCGCATTTCAATTTGAGTTAACCAACCACTGATTTCTGAAGTTGTGACCGTTTCGGGCACATCCGAGGGCGCGGGGGTAGCGGGAGTCCTAGTGGGAGTTTCCATGGCACGCGGTATTCTTTCCGGAGGAGGTGATCGTAAGGTCCGGGAACTTTTATTAAAGGCGTCCTCACCAGACATTGCAACGTTGTAAATTTGCAGCCATTACCGTACGTAAACACACGCGACACTCACAGTTTGTATAAAGTGCTGACACTAATTTGACACGGTTAATATATTATTGATGTTATAACATAAATAAATTCAAAGATTGCGCTCGACACAACCACCTACGACGGATAGAACAGCGAATGCTCTTTTGGTCTGCATGCACCTTAAGGCGACCAGCGGCGAGCGAATCCATGAGTTGGAGCGGGACGCCGATATGGATACTCCCTCTCGCACGTATGGTTTTCCGATAAGCTGGTCGCCTTAGGACCAACTGGCCACATTTTATTTTAATTTATGTAATTAGCGAAACGTGTTACTCCCATAATTGAAGTCGATAAATGCTCGGCATGTTTCGGTCCATTACGAGGATCCTCATTAAGGAGTACCCCCGACCAAAGCCTGACGTGTACTCGAAAAATGGTTCTATGTACATTTTATAATTCATCAAAGTACAGGTATTCAGCAAGCGAAAAAAATAATCTATTGTAATCGTGTGTAAATACTGTAGATAATCAATAATATTATTCTACCTTGAGTCAAGAAAAATGCGTTTTTTCTTGAAATTAGCTGCATGCTACAGAGAACTGGACTGTAATAACAGTAGCTGTACCATGAGTTCGCACTTAATGATTACGTTACCGTTTACTCCATACGTATCAATAGTACATTGTGTATTAAGGGCGGTAAATAAGAAATTGTGCGCGGCGTTGGCTTTACTTCACACGAGTTCATAATTCTTGTACCGCCCGTGGCACACACAATGTTTTTCATCACACCGGTTAGGCAAAAAAGTGAATAGATCCACCACTTTTCCCAAAATGTCCCAGGAAGTTTGTATTTACAGATACTTTTATTTTTTGTAACCAGTTTCCTATACATTTTTGGCAACAAAAATGGAAAGTTTCATACAAACATTTGGGAAATGTGGTAGGTACATCTTGCTCAACATCATTGATTCTACCAGCCTATAAATTTTTATCCATAACGAAGACGTGTTCCAAATGTACAATTTTTTTGAGAAATGCTTACGTAGGTACAGTCAAAGACAAAATAAAGTGTACACAACAAGGTTCAAAAATATGTCCCAATGCACTCTAATTCTGTGTAATAAGAACGTCGTAACATATTTTATGAGCGGATTCGATACTCATTTTTGCACTTGACTGTACCTTTTTTATGCAATAGGAGGCAAGCGAGCAGACGTTGTTTGTCACCACCCCAACTCCTCCTACGGGTGTCGTAAGAGTCGACTACGGGATTGAAGTGTCACTGACCATTATTTGATAAAAGATTGACGATGGGCAGCAGTATCATAGTGGACACATTACTGCGATTCCCAATCCGCTAGCCCAGCGTGACGATTATGGAAATTTGCCTTCTAATGCGTCCATACGCGTAATTAAAAGGAGAGGCCTACGTCCAGCAGTGGACTATCATAGGCTGATGATTATGATGAGCAGACGTATCGCCTGATGGTAAACAATCACCGTTGCCTATGGACACCAACACCCGTGGTATTACAAGTGCGTTGCCTTACCGTACCTTAGTCTATCATGCTAGTAGCGGTAGCGGTACTATGACTTTTCAAGTATCGGTAACGTAAGGTTTTACTCGATATTGAATGCATTCTATCGCACTCGCACTTATTTGTTGGAGCGAGCGCGATTTCGACAAGGAAGGGTACCCAAATGTCCGACTCCGATTTGATTCATTTTGATATAATGTTATAGAGTAGTCTAAAATAACGGACACGTATTTTGTTTTAGCTGCCAAAACTCAACCTGTTAGGAGAAAATGGTCTTCAAAGTACTGAAAATTTACCAAACTTTCTAATTTCTAAGAAGGGATTTGGTCAAAAAAATTGATAATTAATTACTGGTTTCGTTATATGTTGGAGAACATGAATAAAGAATGGGGACGTGTTTTGTCATTACACCACAAACTCATTTTTTATATAAAAAAAACACATGTCAACGTTTCATAAATTTCGTCACTACACATGATACAACATAATGGTACAATATAATGCATTACGTATCGAGTAAAACCTAACGTACCCTTTACTTTCCAACTCATGGTACGGCTACAGTGCAAGCGAGATAGACTACTTTACGTATCGAGTTAACGCTAAAGTAATCGTTACTTGGCAACTCATGGTACGTCTGTATAATTTACAGATACATAATGTATTAGACTGGTCAATTGAGATATCCTGCTAACTTGATAGATTATCGAAGACGGAGCAGTATTGTATCTTATTACAAGATCATAATATTTACTGAGAATCAGTTATTTTTGCTTTACGCAGTATAAGATAATTTGTACACGTTTATTTTTTCTAAATAACTTAGCTAGTTATCTTCGGTTACCGCGAGGATTACTCATGAAATAAAATTATGAAAACGGATAAACTCGCATGGGCATTTACCTCCTAATGCGTCTATACGCATAGTTAATAGGAGAGGCCTACGTCCAGCAGTGGACTATCATAGGCTGATGATGATGATGGATAAACTCGCGTATATTAATTAACTTCAACTTCATTCCGACGTTACGAACACTTTACAGGGTTCGTTGTAGCCCGCATACCATGTTTTCCAAAGTCCATTCATCCTTAGTTGTGTTATCTTGTAAATAACTTTCTTACCTAAAAGTACACGTTTTCTGTTGTAAACTGCCATATTTGCCTATACCAAAATACCTGAGTCCGTATTTGTGCAGTCCGTCCGTAGTGATTAGTAAATTTCTTAATTTTTAATAAAAAAAACAGCAGTTTACAACAGAAAACGTGTCCTTGTAGGTTAGAAAATTGTTTACTAGATAAGACAACTAAGGATGAATGGCCCGTAAGCACATAAGTTTTGTCTAAATAAGTGATACAAGTTTTAAGATCATTATTGATTATTGTAACATTGTATGAAATAAATAAATTTTTATAGTGATACATAAGAATCTGATTCTTTACAAGTTTTAGAGCCAAAGTTAACGAAGTATTTTAGAAGATTATTCCGAAATTGCATGTATTTAATTGGAAATGAACACTTGAGATTGCGTGATCTAAAATCAGACATTTTTTTCGGCGTTTGCAATAATATCGGATAAAATAGCAAGTACAGTAGAACCTCGAAAATGTGAACTAATTGGGATCGATAACAGGGGCCCGTTTCTTAAAAGCTTGCAAGTAGTGGAGCATTCCAAGAAAACGTGTCGTAAGCGACCCTGGCTTTTCAATACTTTTGAAAAATTAAATTAGTAAGCTGAGTTACAGTATAATATAACATATCAAGGCTTTAAGATTGACAGTGTTTCCTAGCCGCTAGCATATTTTATTAGGGTAGCGACACGTAAGCGACAAAAAGTAGATGTTTTCATGGAATGCTCCTAGTACAGGTGTTAGTCTCTTCTTAACACCATCAACTAGATAAGGACTCTTGCTTGTATGACAAGTTACAAGTGATAGGATAATGGAAATATTGTTTTTTTTTTAGGTATCAGCAATTTGTACATTTTATAGTACCAACGCCTCAAGTTTTCAACGCTTTCTCTCTCGCATCAAATTGTGACATACACACCAGTATCTCTACTAATGAACAACGAAAATAAACCTCATCTGACAGCAAGGCAGTTACTTTGACAGCATACTCGATGACCACTTTAGTGGTTCTTGGCGTTCAAAAGGTTAATGCAGCAACGCCCTGAATATCATGATAGTGGACATATTACTGCGACTGCCAATCCGCTTGCCCAGGGTGGCGGTTATGGGCATTTACTCCAAAGTGTAAACCCATACTTAATAGTAGATGCCTACGACCATCAGTGGACTGAGATGGGCTGATGGCTGATGATGTGTATTTATACCTAACCTAGCAGGAGAGGAAATTCACCGGCAGCGTCGTCGGCATCGAGGTTTGAAACAAATTCGCTACCTTTTGCTGCAACAGATCATTTTGGGTTCTGATAATCGAGGTTTTACTATAATTAATTTGATAGGCGTGATAACGGGGAATTATACTAATTGTTTTATGAGTTTAACACCTAATAAAAAATATAATGTTTTGATTCGATGGCTCTAATAAGGTGATACAGTCAAAGACAAAATAAGATGTATACCAAAATGTTCAAAAATATGTCCCAGTGCACTCTAATTCTGTGTAGTAAGAACGTCGTAACATATTTATGAGCGGATTCTTTCGATACTTCGTTACTTTTTGCACTTGAGTATACATCATTCACAAATTTTAAAACAAACATCATTATTTTCAAATATCTAATAAATCATTTGATTCCAGTAAGTGTAAATGTTTTGTTTTTAGAGTCTAGAATACATCTCTACTACAAATATTTCATATACCGCATACATAGTTAAAACAGTCTTCTTCTAGCAACCGTTATACCGACCTTTGCAACGGTCCACTTTCCTGCTACATTTCCTTCACTTTGCGCGATCCTGGGCATTTTCTGCTAAGCCCGTTCACACTCATGCCAGCCTTCACGACATCAAGCTATCGCTTTTTTAAAAACAGTGTACTTTGTATATCACGAATATTATACCCTTAACAATCATTAATATTTTTTGAGTTAATACTGTTTTGATTTAATGTGTACGATATGTGTACCTATGTACAGTCAAATTTGTATGCAAGGGGGTCTACTTTTCTCTGCAGCTGGCTGTACCTACTTATACGAGTTGTACGTATACCATTCGTGAGTAGAAAATAAAAAAATGTAAACTAACATAGCTGACTTTCCATAGCATTTGACGTCTTTGACACATAGGTAGGTAATTAGGTATCGTGAAAAACGATCACAGATATATTTTTACGTTATTACTAAAAACAATTGATAATTTTAACTAAAAACGTATGTGAACGTAATGGTGACGTAAACGACATAAACCAAATGGTGACATAAACCAAAGCGTGACAAGGGTGATGTTATAGAATACTAAAATGTCAACGAGGCAAAGACAAAGATGATTTCATATAAATATAACATTTTGTAACACCAATGTGGGACCACTATAAGGTTTCAGGTATATGAAACAATACAAGTTTAAGATTATTAATTTATTTTTTATTTTCTATTGTCGAACGGTATGTAATATATATTACGTCAATTATTAGATATAGTACAAATATTCGATTTAAGATTTTTTTGGATTCCCTCCAAATTAGGCGTTATGGCACCCTGACTATGCTTATTTACAACTACTTTGGGGTGCTTCATTAATAACATGTAATTTATTTTTCTTTGTAAATCAGTATCAATCACCTAATAAATAGTGTTCTATTCTATTTTCCTTAGTCGACCTTAGACGTAATTCAGTAGTTACAAATACTATGTCTACTATAATCAAAGCTGTCGCAAGTCGGCCTTTTGTCACAGTTGTAATCACACGACAATGACAACGAGATGTAAACACATCTCCAACTAAAATGATGTTTCATACGTGAGTAATCCCACGTAATATATCTTCGCATGTCTGATGTTTCAGATATTCCCATACTGACCGATTTCAAATGAGCTACCCTGCACATATCTAATATTTTTCTCCAATATGCAATGAAATGTTGTCATTATGTTCGTCATAATAGGCTTTAAAGTAAAGGTGCGGTTAAACAAAAAGAGCATTCGCTGTTCTAACCTCCCACTCTACGAAATTCGATCGGTACACAAAACCTGATTGGTTGATTTCTTAGAACGGGCGCTAGAATAGCGAATGCTCTTTTGGTTTAAACGCACCTTATGACGTTGCAGGTGGATGACCTCGAGATAATAGTAAAGGATTTTCATATAATATTTTTAAAAGTAGGTAAGTAAAATTTTTTTAAAACATGGCGTCGGTTTTCATGAACAGGCTAAACAGCTAAATTCTGTTTTTTTGATTGTCGTATTCTTTATTTCATTGCATTATGTTTGAGAAAAGCACTATATATGTCTCGCCGTGAAATGGGCTTACCGGCTTCGTATCACTGTCCGGCCTCACTACGTTCGGCCGTTCATACCTACTCAGCCGGTAAGCCCATCTTTCCCGGCGTCTGCAGTAATAAATAAATAAAATAAATAAATATCTTGGGACATCTTACACAAATCAACCTAGTCCCACGGTAAGCTCAATTAAGGCTTGTGATGTGGGTACCAGGCGACGATTTATATAATAGATAGATACGTATAGATACTTAGATACATACACAGCCATGACCAAGGAACAAACATTTGTGATAAATAAATACACAAAGAATGCCCTCGCCGGGATTCGAACCCGGAACCTCCAGCTTCGTAGGCAGGGTCACTACCAACTAGGCTACTGAGGCTGAGGCTAGTAATGTACTATAAAAGCCACTTACCCATACATAGCCATGACCCATCCAGGCGAGCAATACCCACACTGGGTGCCGTTCAGTTTCGCCAGGGTCTTCTGCAGAGGGTGGTAGCCCTTCAGCCTGTTCCCGACCTCTTCTATAGTGGTGATCTCCCAGTCGTGGCATGACGTCACGGAGACTAGACACTGTCAAAAAAGGAATTTAGTGAAACGCGCGATTATTTTGTGCGTTCAACCCTTGATTTTACGGGTTTGCGCTACACCACTAACGTCTGAATATGTTTCCGGTATCTCAGAACTATCATTCAACTACAGTCTGCAAATCAGACATATTGCTATGATGCAGTACGGTAAAATTCTTTGACAATTTTGAAAATTCGGTCAGATCAAACGCTACGCGGAAAATGTCTGATATTGGTATTTTCGAGTTCAGGATAATCGTATCTATCGATTTGATGCGGTTTTGGCCGTATTGCGACAAAAATTTTGGTCGTGGGCTCTCGTACTATTAGTACCGTTTGGTAGCCAGATCCCATCTCGTAGTCAGATTTGGTACATACCTGACTACGAATCGGTAATGATAAGTCCCGATTTAAAGTTATCTATAGGGATTTAATTCCCATTTCGAAGCTGGTTACGAAACTTTGGCTACCAAATGGTATTGAAGGCGTTAAACGCACGCGTCGATTTTTTTACACAATTGTCAACCCTGTAGTACCATCATTTGACAAGTGTCGGTCACGTTAAAGCCGCGTTTCCACTGTGTTCTGAGCGAGCATTCACGTGTTCGTGGGCTGACGAACGAACATTTTGCTAAGTATGTGAAATCCTGTTTTCACCTGCCCAAGAACGAACGAATGCTCGCTGTTGACGCTATTTAAGTAGAAACGCGGCTTTAGGTTTTACTCGATACGTGACGGTGCATTCAGACCAAACGAGCATTCGCTATTCTAACCCCCTACTCTACGAATTACACAAAAAGTGACTCTTTGATTTCGCAGAGTGGGGGATAGAATAGCGAATGCTCGTTTGGTCTGAATGCACCTTTAAGCATTCTATAGTTCTCGCACTTATTCGGAGCCAGCGCAATACTATAATTATCAACTCATGATACGCCTACTGAATCGTAAAACCGCAAACCCATTGCGTTGATTGCATGCGTGTAACGCTGCGATTAACGCACAAAATAAACGCTCGCTTTGGTTGTGACCTTGGTTAGAAACCCACTCACAAGATGGACCGATGTCCATAGCTATAGAATCTACTGGATGCAGGCGGCGTATGATTCATCAAAATGTAACGCTTTGGGAGAGACCTGGTGGAACTATATCAGCTGATGATGAATTCAGTAATGAATGATGGCGCCATATGCGATAGACATCGTTATCACAATAACAATCGTAAAATTCCCGAACAAAAAGGTGTCCATTGATTATATGGCAGCGGGACTGGGTCGATTTGTGTGAGATGTCCCAAGATATTCGAACTACGAAGCTGGAAGTACTGCGTTCAAAACTTGTCTCACTTTCCAATTAACCTCTGAACCATGAAGTCAAAATGGAGGATGTGATGTGAAGTTTAGTTAATCGGCATTCAAGATTTGGTTTTATGTTTCTAGGGTCAAAATCACTAGCTGGTGTTCTACTCACGGAGTTGAGTTGACCTGTGGTTTCAGGGTGCTTAAAAGACAAGTTGCCAATCGCTAACGCTTAATCGTCAATCGTTAACGAAAGGCAGCTAACTGTCTTTGTCGCACTAATATGAAAGAGTGATAGAGAAGGAAAGTTAGCGATTGGCAACTTGTGTAAGCATCCTGGGTTCGCTGCGGAGCCATCTTTCAGCAAAGACAAAGATTTCATAATATTTTCTTCGGTTACCGCGAGGATTACTCATGAAATAAAACTATCATCCGCAGACCACGAACCCTGTAAAGTGTTCGAAACGTCGGAATGAAGTTAAAATTAGTTAATATACGCGAGTTTATCCGTTTTCATAGTTTTATTTCACAAAGATTCACTGAAAATGTTGTCTGATCGGGATACGAATTGGTTTTTTGTTCCTAGGGTGGCACTGTTTATTTATTTATTTTAAATTCCAATGAGTTACACAGCATAACAGTAAAAACCAAGTCACTGTGAACTAAAAATTTACATAACAAAAATAGGTACTTAAAAACTACTTTTTGGGTGACGACGTAACGACGTGGCTCCGTTGCGTCGTCTGATCTGACGTAGGATTTGGCAGATTGCCCCGGAACTGCCGAAACACGACGCCCTTCGGCCAGAAGTCAGCACTCGCGATGGTGTCCTGCAGCGGACCACAAACGAGCTGAAGTGCACGTAGTGGCGCGACCGCAGCTGCTGCACCCTCAGCAAGAAACCAGTCTTCCGGCGGACATACTCCACCACTTCATCGGGCACGGCGGAGTAATGCAGGCGCGAAACATGAAGCGCCTTACTCGGTGTTGCGACGCGCAAGCTGGAATTAACTGGCTCGGCGGTGCCACAAGTTTTCCGAGGCGCCCTGCGCGCCTTGCTCTTATTTTCCACCAGTGTGAATCCCTCCTTATCCACACAGGTGCGGTTGGACTTTCACTATGTCAGGGTTCTACTTACGGAATTGACAGCATGTGGTTTTTCTCCAGGTCTTGCAGCGGTAACCATACAGGCACCACAGCCACCCTCACGACACATGTACTTGGTACTGCGCAGCTCATTGCCCAACCGTATGTAGTCCAGCAGAGACAGGTCTGAAGATACTTCACATCCCACTGGGAACAAATAGGGTAAATTGCTAGTAACTGGCCACCCTCCAGTGACTGGCCGCCTTATACAGTGTGTAAATCTAATACGGGCGATCAATTAAACCAGGCTGGGCATGGGATTCATTAGTGTAATCATGGATTACAAGGTTTTTTTTAAGTTACTCTAAATTATGACACCACACATTTTTTTAATATTTTCGAAGCAGAACATTTGTTATTGTTGATATGGTAGTTATGTCATCTGCTTTTGAAATTAGCTGTCAACGAGTGTTTAACTCGCGTATGCTGCTCTACATTGCGCGCCGAATTATTTTGTATGGAAAATTTTATTGCTCTAATTTAAAGTAAAAGTTATTTGAATGTACCATGTACCTTATTATGTCGTAAACTAACACCCGTTAAGAGCTTCGCCCGTGTTAGACTTACATCATTCTGTATGTATAAACATTTTTCTATGTACCTACTTATAATTACAATTCATTTTGGAATATGCAAAGTCATTGACATTGACATGACACGTCGTTTTAAAATGAATTCTAACTATAAACACATAAAGTTCATTTTTATATAGGTGTCCAGTTACTGGAGAGTGGCCAGTTACTAGAAATTTACCCTATGTCAGTAAATTGTCAGAGACAAATCCTCGTAGATTCACTGAAACTTGACCCCTACTTCACCATGGTGACAGGTGCTACAATTGTAAAATACCACTTTTACTGACGTCACAGCGGCTATCGCTTACTATCGGACGGTTCCATTGCTTGTTTGCCACCAACATAAAATATTACTGATAACGTTATTGCATCGTTAATAAACTACTTTTTATTGAGAGTCGTGACAATAATTGTCACAAAGTTTAGAAGAATTTTCGTTCATTCTTGACTTGAGGTTCGGTCGTGTCGGAATTTTGCTACAATTGTCGTGTTTTTGTGACAATTGCAATTTTGCTACAATTGTTAAATTGGTATTTACCTACTGCTGATTTAAATTTAAGTTCCTGCATTACATTTTGTGTTAACAAACTAACGCACGCTCCTCCCGATGGCAAGAAGTAATTGTATCATATAGAGTACAGACGCCCCCGATTGAAGAAACAGCTAATTTATAATAATTGACAACATTTCATATTTTTTAGTGCTAGTTTTTATTGTCTATTTTGAAAGAACTCAATATTAAAAGAAACACGTATTTTTAATTTAAAAAATCCATTTTTATTACTACTTCGAGCAGAAAGAGCGTAAGTTGCAAACGTCAAGAATCAGCTAAATGACGCCACAAGTGATGTTTCATACACGTAAGAAAACGACGAAAAACGGTAACAAGTGTCAAATGTCACTGCCAAACACAATTCACATTCCAAACACAAGATTTTTTGGTTATAGTGGCACCTCTGAATCAGCTATGTGACGTCACTTCCCTTTTAAACTATTTTTAAGATTTTTAACAAAAATATAGGAAAAAAAATAAAACATATTTTTGTGATCTACATGCGTATTATCTCGAAATGGTTTTCGATTTAGGGACATCGAGAATTTTGAAACGTTGTCAATTGTAGCACTTGTCAATGTGGTGAAATTGAGGCCTGGGGCCTATTTTTCGTAACTATTAGTTTACAAGTAGGTATATTAGTTATTAGTTACTAGTGAAAATTTTACAAGTCCTAATCATTTCTGTTACCAAGCTTCGGCGACTATTAGCTTTACGAGTGTATTTTACAAGTGTAGTTATTTTTATTTGTATTCGAGAAACCAAAACCAAATGAGGACTAATAATATTAGCTAATATTTATTAGTTGCTAACTAACAACTAATATTTTATTAGAGTGGCTTCGAGAAACGCAAATTTGTAAACTTGTAAAAAATATTAGCCCAATTACTAGTCTAATAAGGTACGAGAAATAGGCCTCTGAAGGCACACATGTTCTTCCACTCTTGTATGGTCATATTTGACCTGTCACTACACTGACCGGAGCGCGGTTCTCCGTTCAGAAGGAAGCTGACTCGGTCCATGGCGCGGCCGCACTGAACGCGTGAGGAATTGCGATCACTCGACATTGTAACACGAGTGTGGGGACATACGGTACTGTATTGCGAGCGGTTGAGCTTATAGTAGGCTCTAGCTATGCAGCTATGGGAAATTATTACTCTAAGTTAAAAAACCTGATCAAGTGCGTGTGTAGCAGCGAAAACATAATTAAAAATTATACAGCTAAATCAACCTATCTCAGAAATGATAAAAGATACTTTTATCACACTAAAAATCGTCGAAAAATTTTAATACTATACACTATCTCCATTTTTTTTCAATTTTATACATCGTACTTTAAAAAATAGAGGGAACACACTCTTTTTACGACTTTGATACCTTAACATGTGAGTGAGTTTAGTAAAACGTCCCACTTTGTCGTTTGCCGTAAAGCCGCTTTGTCAGTTTATTCATATGAAGAAACAAGGAAATCTCGTCTTTATGGTAAGCGACAAAGTGGGATGTTTTACTAAAAACTAAAACATATTAACAACAGGACTATTAAAGTCAGAGATAAAATTTTCGGATTTTGATGTTCGCGGTAGGGTCACTTGAAACCTAAAGGCACGCATATTTTTCCATATTTGACCTCTCACTACACTGACCGGAGCGCGGTTCTCCGTTCAGAAGGAAGCTGACTCGGTCCATGGCGCGGCCGCACTGAACGCGTGAGGAATTGCGATCACTCGACATTGTAACACCAGTGTGGGGACATACGGTACTGTATTGCGAGTGGTTGCGCTTATAGTACAGGTAAATTCACGAAAGCTAACACGAATGGATCGAATAAGGGACAGAAAGTATCTATGTGTAGAACTGTAGATGTCTTAATGACAGTAGGTTGGTATAGGACGACCGCATACACACAATTATAGATGTTATTCATTTCATTCATTCCATTGCTGCCAGCTTGAGTAATTTTACTTGTAGTTTCTAACTATGCAGCTATGGGATATTATTATTTAATTTAAGTTAAAAAACCTGATCAAGTGCTAGCCGGACTCGCGCATAAGAGGTTCCGTAGCAGCGTATACATATTAAAAATTACAGCTAAATCAACCTATCTCAGAAATGATAAGAGATACTTTTATCAAACTAAAAATCGTCGAAAAAATGTAACACTATTCACCATCTCCATTTATTCAATTTTATACATCATACTATAAAAAATAGAGGGAACCTACTCTTTTCACGACTTTGAGAGCTTAATATGTGAGTGAGTTTAGTAAAACGTCCCACTTTGTCGTTTGCCATAAAGCCGCTTTGTCAGTTTATTCATATGAAGAAACAAGGAAATCTCGTCTTTATGGTAAGCGACAAAGTGCGACGTTTTACTAAAAGCTAAAACATATCAACAACAGGACTATTAAAGTGACAGAGATAAAATTTGCGGATTTTGATGTCCGCGGTAGGGTCACTTGAAACCTAAAGGCACACATATTTTTCCATATTTGACCCCTCACTACACTGACCGGAGCGCGGTTCTCCGTTCAGAAGGAAGCTGACTCGGTCCATGGCGCGGCCGCACTGAACGCGTGAGGAATTGCGATCACTCGACATTGTAACACGAGTGTGGGGACATACGGTACTGTATTGCGAGCGGTTGCGCTTATAGTAAGTTCTAACTATGCAGCTATGGGAAATTATTATTCTAAGTTAAAAAACCTGATCAAGTGCGTCTGTAGCAGCGAATACATAATTAAAAATTACAGCTAAATCAACCTATCTCAGAAATAAAAAGAGATACTTTTATCAAACTAAAAATCGTTGAAAAAATGTATTGCTATACACCATCTCCATTTTTTTCCAATTTTATACATTGTACTTTAAAAATAGAGGGAACACAAACTTTTTACGACTTTGAGAGCTTAATATCAACAACACGACTATTAGTGACAGAGATAATATTTGCGGATTTCGATGTTCTCGGTAGGGTCGCTTGAAACCTGAAGGCACATTTTTCCATATTTGACCTCTCACTACACTGACCGGAGCGCGGTTCGTACTTTAAAAAATAGAGGGAACACACTCTTTTTACGACTTTGAGACCTTAACATGTGAGTGAGTTTAGTAAAACGTCCCACTTTGTCGTTTGCCATAAAGCCGCTTTGTCAGTTTATTCATATGAAGAAACAAGGAAATCTCGTCTTTATGGTAAGCGACAAAGTGGGACGTTTTACTAAAAACTAAAACATATCAACAAAAGGACTATTAAAGAGATAAAATTTGAGAATTTTGATGTTCGCTTGAAACCTGAAGGCACATTTTTCCATATTTGACCTCTCACTACACTGACCAGAGCGCGGTTCTCCGTTCAGAAGGAAGCTGACTCGGTCCATGGCGCGGCCGCACTGAACGCGTGAGGAATTGCGATCACTCGACATTGTAACACGAGTGTGGGGACATACGGTACTGTATTGCGAGCGGTTGCGCTTATAGTAGGTTCTATGCAGCTATGGGATATTATTATTTAATCTTAGTTAAAAAAACCTGATCAAATGCGGCCGGACTCGCGCACAAAGGGTTCCATCGCTGCAAATACATATAAATATGTTGATTTAAAATTACACGATTATCACTCATATTTTAATGACAAACGGGTCTTAATCGCGTAAACTTAAGTTTAATTTTATGCTGAAGTTTCGGGCAAGTGGTAGCAGGAAGATTAAAATATAAATGCAAAAAAAAACTAAATCAAAATAATCTCATCAGCTGCAAAAGCTGAGCACGTTGGTGATCTTGGTCGTTTTTTCTTTGGTATATGACATCCAATAATATATATTTTTTAGTATTATGTTGTCACAATGATAATAATAACAAGAGTTGACTAAATTCAAGTGTAGAACCTGTGAAGCTGTTAAAACACAATATTACTACACATAATGCTATTACACTCTCAATATTCTGGAAGTATATGCGTTATGTGCATACGAATTTGATAGTACTCAAATAATTATGAACCTTGGCATGATCATTAGAGAATTTCCTGTAATAATTATCTGATTTTTATAATAACGTTGTAATTTAGAGATGATTTATAGTTCCATGCAATATTATCGATTTAAAAAATATTTGATCTGCCTTTTAGTACATTCAGGTTCCATCAAATATATCGAAGCACCCACAGTGCTCAAATATATTTTTCCTAACTAGTGCGCAAAAACGAACTTTGCGCACGCTTTGCGCGCGCTAATTTCTCTTTCTGACGCACTTGTTATGAAAAAAATCGTCCCTTACACGTGCAAAAACTTTTTTAACTCTTTAGCACTAGTTAGGAAATGTACTATATTTCCTAACTAGTGCGGAAAAGTAAATTTTGCGTACGCTTCGTGCGTGAATTTCTCTTTTTAAGGCACTTGTTATGAAAAAAGCTGTTCGATACACGTGTAAAAACTTCTTTTTAACTCGCGTGATTGTCGTCCTCGTTTCACACTTGCTACAACTTTCACCATCGTAGAAAAAAAAATTGCACTTTCATCGAAATGTACTATTTTAGTAGGTACAGATAGTGCCTTTTTTACGCGCTAGTGTGAGAACTGGCTCATTTTACGTCAGGTCCAAAACTTCGGAGGGCCATCTTTACTAAAAAACGTCACGATACACGTGCAAAAAGGGAAATCCGAAACGAGTGGCGATGTTTTAAAACACGACCGAAGTTAAAGAAATCGACGAGTTCATGTTTATCGCACTTGTGTTGTAATGTACTATTATGATTCTAAATGGGCCCTTTAATTGATCACAACTATTTTTATGACCAATCTGTTTAGTAAATAGATACATGTAGATCCTTAAATATGTATATGAAAACAAGCATGACTGAAGAACAAATACGAAAAAAACTTGGGACGCCCGTTCTACGAAATCAACCGATCACGTTTTGTGTACAGATTGAATTTCGTAGAGTGGGAGGTTAGAACAGCGAATGCTCTTTTAGTTTAACCGCACCTTTACACAAATTGACCTAGTGCCACTACTACTTATGTGGCAATATATATATAGTAGATAGATACTTATATACATACATAGCCTCGACCAAGGAACATGGTGATAAATAAATACACTTAAATAATGCCGGGATTCGAACCCGGAACCAGCTTCGTAGGTAGGGTAATTACTAATAAGGCTTTTAATAAATACGTACACAGAGAGATGCTGTCACCGAGATTTGAACCCGGAACCTCCAGCGTCGCAGGCAGTGCCACTATCGACTGAGCTATGGCGGGTAAAAAACGCTCAATATGATTTACCGTGTGTTTTCACATTACCGTTAACGAACCTAATTGTAATATGCACATTTACGCTCTTAAAAACTGGTTTAAATTCGACATTGTTTTTTACTTGCACTGCAATCTTAATAATTATCTTTGAATATAATTCTTTAAGGTGTAGTTTCGATTGTGCAGCGGCGATTAGATATATCTGAGTTCTGAGCGGGCATGATGCTCAGAATTATCTGAGCAAACCTTTATTGTGATGGTGTTGAGGTGCATTTAGACCAAACGAGTATTCGCTCATTCTATCCCCCACTCTACGAAATTCGTTCGTTACACAAAACGTGATTCGTCGAAATTCGTTGATTTCGTAGCTTAAGTTAATAAGCGTAATGTCAATAAGTAATAAGAAACGAATTGAAAAGTACAGCAATAAATAATAACCGGCCAAGAGCATGTCGGGCCATGCTCGGTGTAGGGTTCCGTAGTTATTCAAAAACGGCTGGGCCGATTATGTTCGAAATAGTTCATATTCATGATTTTTATCATGATCTACGGATCAAAAGTTAGAGGGGTGACACATATTTTTTTTTCTTCTGGAGCGATTGAGGAATGTCTTTTCAAAAGGGCCTATATTTCCACTCTGTCAACAATGTTTTTTGATCGAATGCTCGTTTGGTATAAATGCACCTTTAGAGTGTATGTTTAGATATTTTTGAGCACTAATAATCTGATAGCGGCTGTATTTGTAATCATCATACCTGGGATAACTCGGGGCATTTATACGAAAGTGATGTAGCAAAATATTTTATCGACTAAAAATATATCGATGTTAGGGTGAATGACAACATCAAAATGTTATTCGGCATAAATAAATATTAGGTAGTTACTCTTCAATTAAAATGAAAAATAAATTGAAACGGGTTTATTTTAAAATAGTTTTCAAAATATACAATTAATATTAAAAAATCAATATTTAAATTGTCATTTTGATTAAAATTACATCTGCATACAAGAGGCCTGATATCAGATATGAGATCGAACCTCTGTACTGTAATCGAGAATGTTCAATAAGCACATCTTTTATTATAATTATATCGACATCTTTTTAATCGATATCAAATCCCTATAACTTGCCCCCAGTTATCCCAGGTATGGTAATCATAAAACAAATATTAGATATGCATGGTTCTATTGGTTGTGCTCTGATGGTTTTGGATAGCTAGGACAAGGTTACTTTTAAGGTTCAGATAATAATATCTAAGATATCATATATTTTTCTTGTTTACGTAAGCATGTCTTAGATGTAGTACGACTACGAACAAATAAAACATGGAAGCCGCACGCCATAGTAAATGGCCTTTCAAATACGGTCCTGAATTTTCGTTGACAAATGTCACCCCTTCTTTAATGCATCACAGCAATGAATTTCAATGTCAACCTATAAAAATTTAAACCGCCATTTACAAATAGTTGTATTTGGTCATGAAAGTTTTGATTGGTTATATTCTATAAACATTTGTCAAAGATGTTGCGCCGAAATATGCGCGGTGTTAAGAAAAACGCTATGTCCTGCCCATCTTGGCACAATTGAACAATTATTTTTGGGGGCATTTTTGAGCTGGCGTATACATATATGGTCGCAGTAGTACGATAACAAATATAAAAACATAGTTTATTTGCCTTCTAAATTATGGGGCTGTCGTCAATGTATCTGACCATTCTTCCCGTATTCCTTAAGACATCCCTGGCTTATGTATACCGGTAAAATCGGGTTCCATTTGTCCTAGGGGGTAACATAGCCCAAAAAAAACAATCTAGGCAAATTAATAATTGGACGTCTAGTTTAAATGTAAAGGTGGGTTTACACCAAACGAGCGAATGCTCATTCTACCCCCACTCTACGAAATTCGTTCGTTACACAAAACGTTATTCGTCAAAACTCGTTGATTTCGTAGAGTGGGGGATAGAATGATCATTCGCTCGTTTGGTGTCAACCCACCTTTAGATACCAATATTTATATTTATTTTTTTAAGTCTAACAATGCGGTTTTATTCGTGTGGGCAATATTACCCCTTAAAGTAGAGGCATTGTAAGAAGTCGTTTTTGACAGCTCACAATAGTGTTGTGAAACGCTCGATTTTATCGTCGTAAAATTTTCAGTCAAGTGCGAAAGGGCGTTAGATCTGGTAGGTACTTGCCAATAAAAAAATGTTAGGTAATCCGAATATCCGAATTAAAAAAGTGTTTGGTAATCTTACTTAGAGTCATTAGCAGGCATCGAAATTTTGGTGCCGGAGACGTCATAATGACGTAAAGTCGCATTTAGGTAGGATTTTTTATAGGACGGATAGGACGTGACCTCTAAGCAAAATTCATAGCATCCACAACCTCTGTTAGCGAGAGCCTCCGTCCTGTGCGTACCTACTATTATAGCAATTATTCGTACCTCCATAAAAAAAGGTTTACCTATTTATTTCGATTGACGTATCGGTAAAATTGCAGCAACAGTAGTAACATCACTATTCCGTACAGGCAACAATGAAGTTTGACATTTGCTCCATTATACTATCTGTCAACATTTACAGAACTTCATGTGCAAACAAACGTCAAAAACGACTTCTTACGATGCCTCTACTTTAGTGCTAATGTAATCTGACTTACTAGTTTCTGGCACTGATTACGCTTCATATTATTATACCAAAGAGAATATATTGTAATTATGGTAAAGGATTAAATCGTTGATAAAAGACCCATAAAAAATCTGAATAATATATGCAATAGTTCCTCTTAAGGTGCATTCAAACCAAAAGAGCATTGGCTGTTCTATTCTCCGTTCTACGATATCAACCAATCACGTTTTATTCCGTAGAGTGGGGGGTTAGAATAGCAAATGTTCGTTTGGTCTGAATGCACCTTTGTAGACCATTATTGAGACCAAAGTGGTATATTTAAAAACGGAGATTCATCAGAAATATCAGACACTTGAGTCATTCCTGCAGTAGCCGTACCATGACTTTGCAAGTAAGTATCACTAACGTTAGGTTTTTCTCGAAACGTTTCAGAAGTAGGTATACCAAGCGTCAATGGAATCCAATATTATTTTTCTTTTATCAAATATGGCTGACTTTCCATAGTATTTAACGTCTTTGACACATATCGTGAAACACGTGCGCAGATATATGTTTACGTTAATACTAATAAATATCTATAATTTAAATGTATTTTAATGTATGTGAACTCAAGGTTTAAGGTTTTAAGTTGGTAATAAAACCAAGGTTGTGTTCGAAAAGTACGGGATTACGGAATAATGTAATTTTTTGGGTTGTTTACTTTTTTTTATTCTACTAACGTATACATATACATTTTCGACGAAAGCTAGGATTGTCTGGTAAAGTCTGGATATTGCAGAATTGTAGAAATGTAATTCAGTATGCTATAGAATTTTGTTTCGCCCACAAATAAATTAACACGATAAAGTATAGTCTGTGACAATGGGCTTTAAGTTAAAAGATCGTCTATCAAAGTCGAACAATTCTTTATTTTATCAGGCAACGCAACAAGCACTTTCAAATCGTCATGCATAATAGCGAGTTAATAAAATAATTCCTGTTCTAACACAACACCACCGAGAAGAATCCGGTAAGAAACTTGGCGGAATTATTTATTCAAAGAATCATACCATCTTACAACTAAAGGTGCATTCAGACCAAACGAGCATTCGTTATTCTATCTCCCCACTCTACGTTACACAAAACGTGATTGGTTGATTTCGTAGAGGGGGATAAAACAGCGAATGCTCTTTTGGTCTGAATGCACCTTAACATACATTATAAGTATATACCTATATAATAAGTAGGTACCTATGTTGTAAGAAGGTTTTTTTTCTTGAATCGACCATGGAATCGAAATGCATAATTTTGGTATGTCACCGTAGTATTATTACAACATGCTGGATATCAAATTAATGATAGTTCAAAGTAAAACCTTGCTACAATACCTTTATTAAAAACGTATTACAGTCGCCCTCAGATATATGGGGACTGTCACGGTGCTCAAAAATATCTACACATCTAATCTATTTCAATTTAAAGGTGGATTTACACCAATCGAGCGAATGCTCATTCTATCCCCCACTCTACGAAATTCGTTACACAAAACGTGATTCGTGGAAATTCGTTAATTTCATAGAATGGGGGATAGAATGAGCGCTCGCTCGTTTGGTCTAAATGCACCTTAACACCATGATAATAGAGTCCTGTTCAGATATTTATTAGCACCCTGGTTACTTCGATATTTATGAATCTACAATACTATTAAATAATGTTCGGTTACAGATATTGCATTAAAAGAAGTAGTAAAAAATATTGTAGATATAATCTTACACATTAAATGCTAACTAGCAGCAAAAATTGCTGCGATGCACTCAAGTGTAAACAGAATGGTTCGTCTCGTTAGCAGAGTTAACAAATTAGTAATAAAATATTTAACGTATTGTGAAAACACAAATCAAATTATTTATTAACTTAATATTTTGATTTGTACTTTTTATTCTTCCCCAGTAGTCACACTACCACACCATCCCACTTTATCACACTTTATTAGTGGCCGAGGGGTGCAGGCATCAGCCGCGAAAGCTGAGCACGTGGGTTCGATCCCCACTTCGGACGTTAGATGATCTTGGTCGTTTTTAAACGGTTTTTATTAACTTCACCGCGTATCAACTGTCGTCGATGCTTCAAATGTTGTGATCGATTTTTCGACCACTTCTACTGCACCGAAATCAATAATATTTGGAAATCTTATCAAGTCCCCATGACAATGCAATATTATAATATTTGTATCCTTGTATCCTCAAAGCCTGATGCTGCAGACGTACTGCTTACCTTAACCGTGAAAATGAAAGTATAGCATGTTTGGCATAATCAAATACTAACAGCCTAATCTTGACTTCCAACTCCTCACTCCTGATGCTGCAGTACTGCCTACAATAACCGCAAGGATTATCTTTTATCGATATCTTGATTTTAAAGAAGTTCTTTTGATATGAAGTAAAAACATGCGAATTTAATACCAATGTCCAACTCCTCAAATCTGATACTTCAGTGTTACTGCCTGCCACAACCGCTAGGTTTAGCGATATGAAGATTTTGAAGTACTGCTTTAGATATTAGGCAGAAACATACGGATTTAATTATCATCATCATCATCATATCAGCCGAAAGGCGTTCACTGGTGAATATAGGCCACTCACAAGGATTACCACAAGAACCGGCCCTGTGCCACCCGCATCCAGCGACCTTCACCAGGTCATGCTTCCAGCTGATAGAGTGACAGCGTGAGTGAATCGCGCAGGGCGAACCGTCGGGCATGCGGCCTTCCAGCTGATAGAGTGACAGCGTGAGTGAATCGCGCAGGGCGAGCTGTCGGACCTGCGGCCCTCCAGCTAGTAGACTGACAGCGTGTGTGGATCGTGTAGGGCGAGCAGTCGGGCCTGCGACGCTCCAGCTGATAGAGTAATAGCGTGAGTGGATCGCGAAGGGAGAGCCGGTGGGCCTGCGGCCCTCCAACTGATAGAGTGACATCGTGAGTGAATCGCGTAGGGCGAGCCGTCGGGCCTGCGGCCCTCCAGCTGATAGAGTGACAGCGTGAGTGGATCGCGTAGGGATAGTCGTCGGGCCTGCGGCCCTCCAGCTGATAGGGTGACAGCGTGAGTGAATCGCGTAGGGCGAGCCGACGGCCCGACGGCCCTACGGCCCTCCGGCTGATAGACTCACAGCTTGAGTGGTTCGCGTAGGGCGGGCCGTCGGGCCTGCGGCCCTCCAGCTGATAGAGTGACAGCGTGAGTGATTCGCGTAGGGTGATCCGTCGGGTCTACGGCCCTCCAGCCGATAGAGTAATAGCGTGAGTAGATCGCGTAGGGAGGGGAGAGCCGTCGGGCCTGCGGCCCTCCAACTGATAGAGTGACAGCGTGAGTGAATCGCGTAGGGCGAGCCGTCGGGCCTGCGGCCCTCCAGCTGATAGAGTGACAGCGTGAGTGGATAGCATAGGGAGAGCCGTCGGGCCTGCAGCCCTCCAGTTGATAGAGTGACAGCGTGAGTGAATCGCGTAGGGCGAACCGTCGGGCTTGCGGCCTTCCAGCTGATAGAGTGACAGCGTGAGTGAATCGCGCAGGGCGAGCTGTCGGACCTGCGGCCCTCCAGCTAGTAGACTGACAGCGTGTGTGGATCGTGTAGGGCGAGCAGTCGGGCCTGCGACCCTCCAGCTGATAGAGTAATAGCGTGAGTGGATCGCGAAGGGAGAGCCGGCGGGCCTTCGGCCCTCCAACTGATAGAGTGACATCGTGAGTGAATCGCGTAGGGCGAGCCGTCGGGCCTGCGGCCCTCCAGCTGATAGAGTGACAGCGTAAATGGATCGCGTAGGGAGAGCCGTCGGGCCTGCTCCAGCTGATAGAGTAACAGCGTGAGTGAAAAGCGTAGGGAGAGCCGGTGGGCCTGCGGCCCTCCAGCTGATAGAGTAACAGCGTGAATGAATCGCGTAGGGCGAGCCGTCGGGCCTGCGGCCCTCCAGCTGGTAGAGTAACAGCGTCAATGGATCGCGTAGGGCGAGTCGTCGGGCCTGCGGCCCTCTGGCTAATAGACTCACAGCTTGAGTGGTTAGCGTAGGGCGGGCCGTCCGGTTGATACATTGCATTGATTGACCTTTATGGCCCTCGGTTCGCGTCGGTCTTTCCGTCAGACCTGCGGTCTTCCGGTTGGTCTGAGAGAATGAGTTTATATTTTATAGTCTCGAAATTCGACTTACGTATATATAAGGTCCTAATTTATTAGATGCAGATATTTTTACAGCTGATAGTACTCGGTCCCTGGAGTATATTAAACCGTGAAACATTATAGCTTTTACGATGTTTTTTTGGAGAAAACGGCAAAATAAATTTGCTACGTAAAACACCCTGTTTATGTGATTATTAAATGAAAACTAATTGAACAGATTCTAGTACCTCTTTTACGTACCACACAACTGAAACTGGCCACTTCACGTCGATAAATTAAATACTTAATTGCAAATGTCATGTTATTTTCCCTTGGATTGTGTCGTTTTTGATGACATGACAGACAGTGTTATTGTGACATGTGATAATTCACATGATGATTTTTTTTAGACAAAATTATAATTATTTTTTTTGTTAGGAAAATTAAATCAAAAAAATTACATGAAAAGATTTCTTAATTTATATTTAAAGTTAATTATTTTAATGTAAAGTATCATGTGTTAAAATATCTGCAACTAATAAATTAGGACCTTATATAATGTGTACAATATACAAATTTTAACTTGATTTTCTCAATAAACCAAATTTATTGATATATTCCTTATTGTCAGGTACTTATTGTATGAATAACACGTCCATTTGAGACACTTCGGGCATTCAAGCTTACATTAACCACGCCCAGCCTTTGGTTTTCATTTAGCGATCGAGATATTTAATAACATTTTTTTAGTGTAGGATTTCTAAAAATATCTATTCAGCAGGGATTCGCCTCCCGTTACACATAAAATAATGTCCCTTTGTTTACATATGTGTCGTGATTCGTGATGAAAGCGCGAGAGTATAAGCGCTACTTAGCATGTATAATTTGTATTACATAATTTAAACAACATCTTTGATCTAGAATAAGTAGGTATAGTATCGGAAATTATCTTAACAAATGCACTAAAAACTTGAAAATAAAATAAGTAAAAAAAGTTTTAAGTTAAACGGTTTTTATTGCACCAAAAACTAGAAAATAAAAATTTATTGTATCTAACCGTAGATGCTACTTTCTGTAGATTACTCACGTGAAACTATTATCACTGTAGTCTTCCCAAGTCGGATGCTGAAAGCTACGTTTAGCCTCTATGTCAGTGGATTAAGCGTTACCTAATCGGAAACTTTTACCTAACTAAAATAAAAACGTGGGGCGTTATTATAAAGAAACGTACAAGTTCAAAATATGTAATTGTAGCTTTAATCATCCATCTGTTCCATCACTTCTACAGATTTAAATAGCTTTTATCAAGGCCAGAACCAAACTTATTACACTATTCCTGTCTTGATTTCTATGTGGTTCTTAAATAACTATAGTGAATTTATCAGAATTGCGTACGGCCCACGTTTTTTATTTTAGTTTGGTAAAAGTTTCCGATTAGGTAACGCTTAATCCACTGACATAGAGGCTAAACGTAGCTTTCAGCATCCGACTTGGGAAGACTACAGTGATAATAGTTTCACGTGAGTAATCTACAGAAAGTAGCATCTACGGTTAGATACAATAAATTTTTATTTTCTAGTTTTTGGTGCAATAAAAACCGTTTAACTTAAAACTTTTTTTACTTATTTTATTCTTTGGTATATGACATCTAATATTTATAATAAAATATTTGTTCACTGATAAAAAATGGGTTCTTCCATTTGTACTGATTAATAAGTCTCCAATAATAATCAAATTAAAACCGAATTCTCCAAGATCCCATCATTAGACCCCGACTTGGTGCAAACGGGACCTTCTCGGGGTTATAGCCGTTTGAGTAAAAAAAAAGATAATTCGTTTACTACGTAAGATCGATCGTACAAAAAAACAGTCGAATGCCGAATCTACCAAATTTTTAAAGTCTGTTAAAATGGTCGATGAATGTCGATGAAACATGGTAGTTTAGACCAAACGAGCATTCGCTTATTTGGCGAGCATTCGTTTATTAGTGGGGGATACCCCACTCTATTAAATGCATTCGTTACACAAAACGTGATTCGTCGAAATTCGTTGATTTCGTAGAGTGGGGGATAGAATGAGCGAATGCTCGTTTGGTCTAAGTGCACCTACAGATTTATGAGTTCGACTGTAAGCAATTGTTTTACAACCAATTGGTACTTAATGCTAATTAAGCTAATCGGACGGAAATAATTCGAAAACCGGTATTTAAAACAAGCATTAAAGACTGTTGATAACATGTTTATAAACTGCGAGGTGAAACACCTTTTTATTACATGTTTTGTGTGATATATTATTTTTATAATACAAGTGGCAAATACACATAATACATACCTACCTTAAGTTATAGGCTGATGAAGTGTGTGTGATATTATGTTTGTACACCTCACTTGATATATTAAGCTTTTTCATTTTTAGGGACACCCAATTAGCGTGAAATTAAAACACCTTAATTTTAATAGGGTTTGTAGCGACAATTAAGCACTAATTTAGCAATAAAATTCATTGAAAACTCGGTTTTAGAATCCATTTTGTAAACTATAAGCGATATTACTAGGCTTAGGACTTTTCATAGCATATCGTGGTTCTAAAATCCTTGGAGCCGCTATGTGTAAAGTTTTCGAAGTCAAAGTCAAAGTATATTGTAATATAAAATTTAATGATTTATACCTACTGTCACATCGTTACTAAGTTAATTTAAATCGAACGTAATTAATTTTAATAATCGAACTTGATTTCATAAAAAGTGCATACTAATAAGTAATTTAGTTACCTTACAAAAAAAACATAAATTTACTATCACTAACTTTTAGCCTGCAGATGCGTGATAAAAGAAATCAAGCTTTCAATATAAATTTACTTGATGCCACTCAGCCGAATAGCTTAGGAGTAAACGTAAAGTCAAACTTGCACTATTTTTTTTCCAAGACACCCAATTGAAAAACCTTCTTGGCTTATGATCGGACTAGTATCTCATTTCAACTCTAAAGTAAGGAGAAGAAGGTGCATAGCTTGCTGTTAAAGATGGAATCTTCAAAAATTCTCGAAAAAAAACCGCTTTTTTTTTAACGGTCGTAGCTCACGACTGATGCGGCTGAGCGGTTGCTGCATACTAGCGAGAGGGGCGGGGTGAAATGGCGTCATGTATAATACAGCCAGTGAGCAAAAAAATACTACTATTTCAGTAGTTATTGCGGTCATCCGATCTTAGCCGGGGGTATCTTAAGTCGTATAAGTCGACAAACGTCAGTTTTGTTTTTTGTTCGGAAGTTACATGTAATTTGTACGAAAGATTCGAAACTTTTGAGAAAAACAACATGATACTTTCGCCATTTTCATCGCTATTTCCGATCTAAGACTTTTTCTAGTTTGTCTTGAACCTAATTGTCTAGTTTTTTATGGTTTCTGATATAACTAATTTCGTATGCATTTTTTATGAAATCAAGTTCGATTTTTAAAATGAATTACGTTCGATTAAAATTAACTCAGTAACGATGTGAGAGTAGGTATGAATCATTATATTTAATTTTTTTTTTTTTTTTATACCACGTCGGTGGCAAACAAGCATACGGCCCGCCTGATGGAAAGCAGTCACCGTAGCCTATGGGCGCATGCAACCTCAGGGTGTCACATGCGCGTTGCCGACCCAATAAAAATAACGTTGGCACAACAAAGTGGCTCCACTCCACCTGATCGTAAGTGAAAAATAGAGCCCAAATCGCGGCGGCAACGAACAGGAGACAATCAGTAACCTGTTAGTTGCCACCGCCTTGCTGGCCCGCTAGATGCTGGTAAATACACCGGCTGACCCCGAAACACGGCAAACACGAAGGTAAGTCATTTCACGGGCGTTTACACCGAATGTACGGTGGTAGCCAACCAGGCGGGTACTAGTAAAAATACCCTACCACCGGCTGAGAAGCTGGATACTCAGTATTTCCCTTAGTCGACTCCTACGACACCCACGGGAAGAGAGGGGCGGTGATTTTTGTATTCTTACTCCGTCACCGTATTACAATATACTTTGACTTTGACTTCGAAAATTTTACACATAGCGGCTCCAAGGATTTTAGAACCACGATATGCTATGAAAAGTCCTAAGCCTAGATATTACTATGTAAACGCCGATCAAGCTTAAATTCCTAAAAATATCGTACTTATTTGTCGTGACAAACCTGACTGCAATTAGGTGTTTTAATATCACGCTAATTGGGTGTCAATAAAAATGACAATTTAATTATCTTACACTGTCGTGACTTCGTAGAGTCGCGACAACAATCCGAGAAGTATAATTTACGCTACAGTAATTACTTTGTAGTTAATTATAGCAATTTTACATGCGCAATCATTGCTTTATGTTTTTTGTCAGGCGCTCATTATTTTGTTTAACAAGCAATACAGAAAAGTGAAGTGTATTAAAATAGCTTAACTCATGTGTATTTCGTGTATGGTAGTCACTACTCGCGACAAGTTTCGGAGTCTCCGTTATCAATAACTGGGCTCAGTGCCTGATAAAGGAGACCTAGGCTCCCTAAAACACAGCGTAGTGAGTAAGTATACGTGAGTTTAACTATTTAATTACATTTATAGTTATTATTTTAAATTAAATTACTTTTGAATCGTCATACACAAATAAACGTCATATACCTACTGGGTGAAATCTTTTAGATCATACAAATTCATATTTTCTGGGTCTACTCATGATTGCAGCTAACTTTTACTATGGGACCGACTAGATATGTTAACTAATGATTTGTTACAGAACGTAGAGGTCTCTGTCAGGATTATAATGCAATAATAACATGAAGGTATTGAAGGTATAGATAATGCATGTTTGGAGATGTACAAAATCCAAGAAAGTTAAAAAAAATATACCTACCAGTATACTTATTCCAAAAACTTTAAGTAGGTACATAGGTACTTATTTTTGCCGGTCTCGGTATATATTTTACGGATCTGGTCACTCATCATCAGCCTATCTCAGTCCACTGCTGGACGTAGGCCTGTCCTATTAACTATGCGTATAGACGCATTAAGAGGCAAATGCCCATAATCGCCACGCTGGGCGGATTGCCGATCGCAGTAATGTGTCCCTATGATGACGCTGCTGCCCATCATCAATCTTCTATCAAATAATGGTCAGTGACACTTCAATCCCTTAGTCGGCTCTTAGGACACCCGCGGGAATAGTTGGGGTGGTGACAAATGTATTTTACTGCCGTCACCACAATGGTCCGGAACTGGTCAGGGCGATTAAAATGAAATAATTCCATTCATTTTTTTTATAAAATGTTATTTTCCACAAACAAAGACAAAAATGATAATGGATTATAAAACTTACTGTGTCGTAATAAGGACTAAAACATTTTATACCGTCACAACAAGTTTTAGTTGACTGACCGAATAACAGCCTAATAATTAATCAAATCCTTTGAAAATGTATTTGTATGATAATATCCACACTAATTGTATAAATATGAGTGTGTCTGTCTGTGCGTAAATAATAAGTAAAGGGAACCATCGTGAATTATGTCACCAGCCTATTTCAGTCCACAGCTGGGCATAGGCTTCTCTATTGATTACTTAAGCGTTGGAGGCATTAGGAGGTACCTATGTAAAAAAAAGTTGTCTGTTTTAGGGTGAGTTGCAATTTTTTATTACATAATTAAAGGCCTTTAAAAATAAAATCAAAATTTAACGTCATGCTCATAATTGATGTGTTACTAAGTTAAATTTTGTGTAACAACTTTTGCGGCTGAAAAAGGGCGATACATTCAAATTGTCTATGAGCGATCAACAACAGTAGTAGGTTACCTTAGGGCCTTATCACACTTGCGATTTACAAGCGAGGCGAAAGCGAAGCGTACGCGCGGCGTGTTCGTCGCGTGCCCGCAACCAATTCGCCGCGATGGTGTCGCGATTACGCCGCGACCACGTGACGAATACGCCGTGACTGCGCACCGAGTTTGCCGCGTCAAGAGTTGGTATCCATTATGTAATAATAAATCTTATTAGTGACGGTCCAAGACTCAGATCACTCTGAGCGATTTACTGACGGCTGCGCAGCGTATTCGTTACGCGATCGCGGCCAAATCGCAACCCACTCGCGGCGAATTGGTTACGGGCTCGCAACGATCACGCTGCACGCTGGCTTCGCTTTCGCCTCGCTTGTAAATCGCAAGTGTGAAAAGGCCCTTATCTTTAAAATTAACATCTTGTACTAATACCGAAGGTTTTTGGACAGAGTTGGTACTCCGCATAGTTTATATGACAAACTTTCGTAGCAAAATTTTATTTTGATTAAGTATTTATTTTTTTATTCTTAAATTACACTAAAATAACACTGACAGACATGTTACTCCTATTAATTAGACGCGATCGTGATTTTTGAGGCCTTAACTATGAATTTTTTTTTTGTAATCGACCCTTATTTGAAAGTTGGCATAGATCTAATACGTTATATTTTTGTAATCGACCCTTATTCCATCCAGATCCAGAACTATATTATTTTGGTGCATAGCTAATTAATTAATTATGTTGGAAATTGGTCAGGAATTACTAAATTTCCTGGTAAAGTCGCATTAAAAGCTTGTATACAATCAAAACCAGTTCTGATATTCCAAATCTTACAATGTAATATCAATATTTTATATTTCCACCTGGAGTAAAAACAACATGATATTTGTTGAATATGATTTTAAACGCCGTCAGTGTTCCGTCTCTGTCTTTTTAAGCAACTTACCTAAATTCTGTTGAATGCGTTGAGATTTCATGGTGGTCATTTACTTATTTCTATTTTATTTCATTTCAATTCAAATGAAGATAACAAGTCTCATTACTACATATTTATTTATTTTATTAGGTTGACGTAACTAAAGACCGAGGAGCTGGCGACTTCCTCGCACAACGCATCAGTATTGCGATACAGCGAGGAAATGCCGCCAGCATACTCGGTACAATGCCACAAGGGCCAATCTTAGATATAGGTTATGTTAAGTAAATTAGTTAGATTTAATCTATGTACCGTGGTTTGCCGTGTGGTGACGGCAGTAAGAATACATTTGTCACCACCCCAACTCTTCCTGCGGGTGTCGTAAGAGTCGACTAAGGGATTAAAGTGTCACTGACCATCCTACTTGCAAGATTGATGACGGGCAGCAGCGTCATCATAGTGGACACATTACTGCGATCGCCAATCCGCTTGCCCAGCGTGGCGATTATGGGCATTTACCTCCTAATTGCGTCTCCGCATACGCGTAGTTAATAGGAGAGGCCTACGTCCAGCAGTGGACTAACATAGGCTGATGATGAATCTATGTACATAAAATGTAGTTTTGAAAATAAATATACAGGTATTAAAAAGTATTGGGTCATTACCCCGGTAAATGAAGGTACCTAATTGATTTTACATAGATGAATGTTAAAAAGAAATAGTGTTATGGAAAGCATAATATACAACTCTGACCTTTAGATTCATTGTGATTTTACAAGAATCACAAAAAGAGACAAAACACAAGCGGGTTTTTCAAGAAACCTGAGGAGGCGTGGCATCCATTGGATTTAATAAGTCGTTGGATTCGTTGGGTTGGAATTGTTGAGAAAATAATATCAGTATCGGTTGCGTTCGTAAGGTGTTGTGTCCTGCTAGTGCGATGTCTGTGGATCGAGTTAGTTTTGTCGTCAATGGGGAGCGTAAATCAGGTAAATCTTGAATAATTGTTATGGTTAGGGAATAGTAGTAGTGTTCTATATGTTCAGATATTTTTGAGCTTCGTGGCTCCGATGTAGCTGACTACATACGTCCTAACCCATAGTTGACATAGAATTATGAGAATATTTACCCAAGTATAGAAAAATGCGAAAATGCGAAAATATCTCATCTACTTTCCGACAGGTAACTTTTGCGAATTTAATTTCGCGTGTAAAAAAAAGCCAAATAATGCGTTTTGGGGAATTCGAAACCCTACACTGCGTAAGCATATTTAAACATAATTATGTACCTACTTTGTGGCGATTATGGACATTTACCTCCTAATGCGTCTATACGCATAGTTAATAGGAGAGGCCTACGTCCAGCAGTGGACTAACATAGGCTGATGATGATGATGATGTACCTACTTCGGCCCCATTAATTGGTCTTTTAGACCACCTAAACGTGCATGTTCCGATTGCATGCCGGACAACCGATAATTCCGAAGAAGAACTTTAACTATGACTTTACTTTATTAGCATAAACTATTGTATAGGTTTGTGAACCCAAGAATTCTTAAGAAACTGTGTCTTGAATTTGTCGATCCATAAATTTCATGTCGAGGGTAGCCTAGTGAAATCCGATATGGTGAGAAAAACCGCTTACATAAGGTAGTGTTGTACGTATTGTTGTGGATTTTGTCAACCCTCGATATTATGAAAGGACAGTGATTTGATTGTCTATTATACTTTCTAGTCGGATGCGAGACAAGTTCGGACCTGTCCCTGCTGGAGTACCTGCGCGTGCGCTGCGAGCTGCGCGGCACCAAGTACATGTGCCGCGAGGGCGGCTGCGGCGCATGCGTGGTCTCCGCCGCCAGACCGGGAGAGAAACCACACGCTGTCAACTCTGTAAGTAGCATACTAACATAGTGTCACTCCACCATAGGACCCTACTCCCTATTAACTAAGCTTTCCAGTGGATCCCGAGACATGTTCAGATCTGTTACTGCTGGACTAAGTAACAGATCTGAACATGTCTGATATTAGGTCGAGTAATAGCCAAGGCTGCGGTTCATGCCTGGTGCTGGTGACTGGTGTCAGACCGGGAGAGAAACAGGGCGCTGTCAACTCTATGAGTAAATGCCAACATAGTGTCACTTCATCCTAGGACCCTACTCTCGTATCCCTATTAACTAAGCTTTCCAGTGGATCCCGACACGTTCAGATCTGTTACTGCTGGACTACATTAGATCAAGCAATAGCCAAGGCTGCGGTCTACGCCTGGTGACTGGTGCCAGACCGGGAAAGAAAACACACGCTTTCAACTCTGTAAGTAGAATGCCAACATAGTCTCACTTGATCCTAGGAGCATGTAACCTACCCTCGAGTCCCTATCAACTAAGCTTTCCAGTCTCCGAGACACGTTCAGATCTACTTGCTGGATTAGCAGCGGCAGCAGCGTCATCCGCTTGCCCAGCGCGGAGATTACAATTTGGTGACAATGACACTTCAATCCCTTAATCGATTCTTACCGAGGGAAGAGTTGGGATGGTGACATATATGTATAATTACTGCCGTCACCATGTGGCAAATAGTAGTCATTGGACAGCGTTTATTTTATATAGACTGTCCTCAAACCCTATTTTCAGTTGAGTCCCATCCCAATGTTAATAGACATCTTCTTTCTTATGATTAAAGAAATTTCCTTTGGTGTCCTTCAGTGTTTGGTCTCAGTGACGTCATGCCATGACTGGGAGATCACGACGATAGAGGGCGTTGGCAACCGGCGGCAGGGCTACCACCCTCTGCAGAAGACCCTGGCGAAGCTGAACGGCACCCAGTGTGGGTATTGCTCGCCTGGATGGGTCATGGCTATGTATGGGTAAGTGATCCACATGCTTGCCTACCTCTCACTGGGAATTTTTACGATCATCGCTGGCGTAATATTACCTACACAATTATACTCGTTGTCAGCCTATATCATTCCACTGCTGGACAACGGCCTCTCCGGACGAATGGAATGGATATGCGTATGGACGAATTAGGAGGTAAAAGCCCATAATCACTACGCTGGTCTAGTGGACTGGCGATTGCAGTTATGTGTCTGTTGTGATGACGCTGCTGCCCATCTTCTATCAAAGAATTGTCAGTAACACTTAATTCCCTTAGTTGGCTTGTACGACACCCGCGGAGTTGAGTTGGTGACAAATGTATTCTTGATGACGTCACCACACGGGATAATGTTAGTATGCAACTTACCACAGCTAGCGTCACTAGTGAAAGTTAAATGGAGTCATTAATGAGTCCGCTCCGCTCGTGATGGGAGGCAGGCACTGGGTACTAACTAACTGCACCTACCTAGTCTACCTACCTTGTTGAGTGACGTAGGGTAAACGTACGTTACGGGTAAAAGTACGCAATTCCATACATTTAAGTTCAAAATATGTACATATTAAGGTGCATTCAGACCAAACGAACATTCGCTATTCTAACCCCCCACTCTACGAAATTCGATCGTTACACAATACGTGATTGGTTGATTTCGTAGAGCGGGGGATAGAACAGCGAATGCTCTTTTGGTCTGAATGCACCTTTATGTGATTGCGTACAGGATCTTTGTCTCAATCGTTTCTTTGTCTCAGTCGCCAACAGATATGTCGTTAGCGTCCGGAGCCCTTCAAAAGTATCTGACCTCAGTGGCAATAAAGGCGTGTTCAAATATTTTTATTCCTTATTAAAAATCACTCTATATGAAGTGTCCACGGAAAAAACATGTACAGTGCTTAAAAAAATCAGAGCAAATTCAGGTGCAACTAGGACAAGAGGTCGTTAATGGAATTAAATACAAATCTTGAAGGCCTGGGCCGGCAAAGTGCTCTTTTTTAATTCCATCCCACATAAATTTGTGGCACAGGCATCATGACATTCCACCACTATGCATATAAAAAAAATAAAACTTTGATGTTTTTGTTGTTTATTTCATTGCATGTTTGAGAAAAGCACTATACATTACCTCAGTCGGACATAAGAGGTTGTCTGCCTAGACCTATCCAAATTAAGGTGGTTTTTCCTTCTGTAATTTGAATTGACTAGACATGTTCTTTCCGTGGACCCTTCATATGCTGTAAATTATAGACTTTGGAATTATCTACATGTAGAACTTTATGCAAGATTTAAAACGCTACATAGGTCGGATACAATGCTCTCCCAAGCTGAAATTAGAAGTCTCCTTCCAAAGATCAAATATTTTGCCTAAATATTAATTTAGATATGCTCGAGGAATTTAATTTCCTACCCATTTCGTACCTAGTCATAGTAGCTATAATTATGACAGTTCTAGCAGCTTTCATATTGATTGTCACTGTGACAAGGTATGAAATGGGTAGGAAATTAAATTCCTCGACTGAACCAGTGTACCAGTGTAAAGCGTGATTCATTTTGAAGCACCATAGTGTTTAAAATTAGAAAGAAAAGGTCTTTATCCTAAAAATATCTTCAAGGAGAGCAGCTTTGGGGTCACCGCAGGGGTCAGGGGCCAAGGTGACACAAATTTAATAAGGTCCCGATATTATTGGTATTGGAAAATAATAAATAAACTTTGGTGCTGATTACTATCTGATATTATGCTGATTGCGTTTGGTCGGTATTGTGCGGGTTTGTACAAAAACTTTAATTAGTGGTCGCTAGATAGTCGGCAAAATATTTACTGTTCTGATTGGAATGCGTACTTGTAGTGTTTAGAACAAAAGGTAGTAATTTGTGCCTATTTACATAATAATAGGAAAGGAAGGAAGGAAGGAAAGTATTTAGGTATATGTAAAGAAAAAAATATATACTTACTTATAGTAGGAAAATAGATTGCATAATTTTAGCATAAACCTATGTTTTACACACCTTTGTTTACTCGTAGTAATCTGATGAAAATCTGAATTTAGGAGAATATTCTAAATTTTAGGTTTAAGTGCAGAAGCATCCGCAACTTGTTTCGGATATTTTTCGTTCCCTCCAAAAAAAGAGTTCAAAAGAGGTGGAGGTCATACAGGGTATTACAAAAATAGTGACAGAAGATAGTAAAACATGAATCTATTAATGATTTTGAACAACTTTTACTATAGGATCAAATATGAAAATTTAAGAAAAAAAAAAACGACACTTTCATTGTTGTTTCATAGAAATGAGCAAAAACGTATGAAAGCGTCGATTGTTTTCTTGAGTTTAATTTTTAAGTATCAGTATTTATTTTTAGCATTCACATATGGGAAAGAATCGTAAGGGTATTGGGTAAATTTCTTATTATAGTGATTGAGCCAGACATATTGCGATTAAAAAAACATGGTTATGGCACATTCCAAGGGGGAATATAACCAAGCAAATAATCTTCTGCAAGGTTCGAACCCTTTTTAGATTTACTTTTAACTATTGTGATATTTGAATTATTCCCCTTACCATTTTGCATTTCACATACAATATTAGCGTCTTAATGATCGTAAATAATTATCATAGTCTTTATCATTTGTTCATCTTTATTAACTAAGTATTTTTTAGTCTTTTACAGAGCAATGACAATCTTACCATGCTTGAAATAGAGAAGTCTTTCGGAAGCAATGTCTGTCGCTGTACCGGTTATCGGCCCATCCTCGATGCTTTCAAGACATTCGCAAGTGATGCCCCAAAATCAGACATATTAGATATAGAAGACCTTAAACTCTGCAAGAAAGACTGTCGAAGAAAATGTAGTGAGAGTGACTGGTGTTTCTTAGAACGTGATATCAAAACTGAGAATATAGAAATAAAGCTAATAGATGGAAAGTATTTTACTAAGGTTTATCAAGTAAGTGACATATTTGAAGTGCTGAAGGAGAAAGGTGAAGAGAGTTATATGCTTGTAGCTGGAAATACGGCTAAAGGTAGGTATTTGCTTACTTTAGTATTAGAAAACTACAGTTTAAAAGGAAATTAAAAAGTAGGCACCTAACCAAAAGCGAATCACACTTAAAATAATAACTCTTTACCGTTTCAAACATGAAATAGGTAATTGAACGAATAATTTAACAATACCCACAAAAATTGTCTTAATGATATTTTATCGATGTCATGTAGAAAAATCATGTAATAATAACATTCTCGGCTATATCTCTTATGTAAATGGTTACCTACACTACTCTTTCTATATTAAGGCAATATTAAAACTTACTATCTCTTTTGCAGTCATATAAAATTACAAATACAGAAATATGAAGATACGCAGTAGTCGCTCTTCATATTTTCCTCATTAACAGACAAACCAAGTAATCATCCTTAAATTTTGCAGGAGCCTATCCCATCGACAAATACCCCGAAGTCCTCATCGACATAAGCAGCATTGAGGAGCTGAAAGGCTACCATTTTGACCAGAATATGGTCCTTGGTGCTGGAACAACGCTGTCAGAGACGATGAAGGCGTTCCAAACAGTTGCCTCTTCAGAAGACAGCTTTTGGTATTTGGAGAAATTGCGAGAGCATTTGGATTTAGTGGCGCATATTCCTGTTCGAAATGTAAGGCAAATTATATGGGATCATTAGTCTCCACCAAAAAATTCTCATTCTCTTTACTTTAACATTTGTGGGTCACATCTTGTTATTAGTAAAGTGCATGAAAAACTTATTCTGTTGCTAGTATGTTACAAAAAAATAAACTTCCAAAACACGTCTACGAATAATTTAATTTAAAGTGCATTTGGGAACAATGCTGCAAGTTTGCGCGTAAATGCAGAATAGAACTTATACCATTCTTCAATTTAAAGTAAAAATAGGTAAACAAATCTGGCTGACTTTCCATAGCATTTGACGTCGTTGACACATATATCGTGAGATTCGTAAGTCACGTTCGCAGGTTAATACTAATAATTATCAATAATTTTAACAAAAAATGTACCTATGTGAACTTTAGGTTAAAAGTTTTAAGTAGGTGATAAACCAAGACTGTGTTCTGAAAGTTCGTGATTATAAAATAGTGCAAGTTTACAGGTTTGTTTACATTTTTTTTACTTTTAACTGACAAATACTATAGTCCTGCCCACAAATCTTAAGTCCAACACGTAATACATCAAAGTCTCTTTTACCCATCAAATATTTTTACTCACATTGCTTTTGACTCTTCTTATAAAGTAAATTAGATTTTAATTTTTATTTCAGTTGGGATCGCTAGCTGGTAATCTAATGACAAAACACAAACACAATGATTTCCCCTCTGATGTATTTCTTCTTTTGGAAACTGTTGGAGCATACCTTACTATTTGTAAGTAACCAATCGCACCAGTACGAGAAAATGGGAGAATTTTGTAGTGGTAAAAATCAAAATATATTTATCAGTAAGTGAACTTAGAAGTACAGGGTTAATAAATGGATGTATTATATGCGTTTGTTGAAAGTCTAATTTTAGATACTTGTATAATTATAATTTTAATGCTAGATTTTTATTTCAGTACAAGCTGATGGACGTCTTACAAAAGTGACTCTTCAAGATTTCCTCAAAGTGAATATGAAAGGAAAAGTTATCCTTAACATTCTGCTGCCACCTCTTGGAAAGAATCACAAATTCGTCTCGTTTAAAGTAAGACTGGGTATATTAAATATGTTTTATAAATATTGTCACCAGTGGCATCTATACCGAGGACATCTAGACGTGAGGCTATATTATCTTTGTATATCCGACGCGCATTGGGTCCTCAAGGTCCAAGCGTTTTAACCCCAAACGCCTCAAAAATATGTTTGAGGCACTCCGCTGTGGATGCAGCACGGTCAGCATTATTGCTAGTACCTGGAAGGTGGGACTGCGCGAGGGTGTCTACACATACCCATCCCGTACCATGGAACATCCCATCTTTGATGGGATACTTGTGTTGAATGTAGAATAATTATGGAGACATATTTTCTTTACTTACTCTAATGTTTCTCGCTTTCTAGATCATGCCTCGCGCACAAAACGCTCACGCTATAGTAAACTCAGGCTTCCTCTACAACCTCGATGAAACTAACACCGTCAAAGAAGCTAGAATTGTTTTCGGGAACATTAACCCTCGCTTCGTCCACGCTAAGCAAACTGAAAAGTACCTCGTAGGCAAGAAACTGTTCACTAATGAGACGCTGCAGGGCGCTGTGAAAGTGTTAATGAAAGAATTGGCGGCGGAAGAGAACCCTCCAGAACCTTCGGCGAAGTATAGGAAGAATCTTGCTATCAATTTATTTTATAAGGTAAACATGCTTCTTATCATTTTGATATTTGACTCCTTGAACGCCGAGAATACCCATAGGCGTTGTTTAGTCCTGCTTGTTTCAAAATGACCTGAACTTTTCTCAATAGTAACTTGCAAGAGAATTTTTTCATGGAACAATCCAGTCATTTTAGGTAACTTTGAAAATGTTCCGAAACTTTTGCATTGCTACTTTTACCGCACAGAATCCATTAGAATTAATTCAATTATCCCTCTACAACTTTATTCAGATCGTGCAATGAGAAATACCTGCTTACGAGTACTATACCCATAAAGTACACAAATGGCCCATTAACCCTTAATTATCTACCTACTACTTTTATAACATATGCACCTACCTCCAATGTAATAATTGTAAGTGTGAGCATTTGAGAAACGTCTGTGTCCTTGTACCTCCCCACCTGCCTCAGTGCCACGTCGCAGCTCACCGAGGTAGGTCGTGCACGCGTTTAGATTTGGTGGGCATATTATGTCTGCCGGCGTCTCTCTGAGGCGGGTGGTAGGTGCACGTCGTTTTTCTACGGTGTCTCGGAGACGGTTCGTAGGAGGCTAACCCCCTTATTCATAAACGTCTGCTAACTTAACAAGCCGCTAATAATTGTTTGTCCCTTTCGCTCTTAAGGACATATTGTTAAGAGCGAAAGGGACAAACAATTATTAGCGGCTTGTTAAGTTAGCAGACGTTTATGAATAAGGGGGTAAGTAATTATGCACTCTTATTTTGTTTAGGAAAGCTTGGCTCGCTTAGTCTAGTATAGTCGATAATATTGATTTTAATATTTTGAAAGGTACTCACAGATTTCCTGAATTAGATATTTTGACAATGATAGTCACAGATTTTCTGTTCCCAGGGTCTCCTGTCTCTCTGTCCCTCCTGGCAGATGGACTCTCGCTACGCGTCAGGAGCGGTAGTCCTGAGCAGTGTTCGTCCAGTATCCAGCGGGAAACAGGACTTCGTTACCAATCCGAAGTTGTATCCGATTAATAAGCCTATTGAGAAGGTTGAAGCTCTGGTAAGAATTTACGAAAAAGCAAATCATTTTAGAGACTATCATCATCATGTCATACTCGTAGATATTTACAAACAAACAATTTAGGCCCAAGGAAAGCTCAATAAAAGCTCGTACTGTGTACTAAACAACCATATAGTTATTTTGTGTTTATACCTGACATTATACATTATTGTATAATATTAGGATAAGGAGTACTTAAATGAAATATACAGGGTGTAAGTCTAATACGGGCGAAGCTCTTAACGGGTGTTAGTTTACGACATAATAAGTACATTTAAATAACTTTTACTTAAAATTAGAGCAACAAAATTTTCCATACAAAATAATTCGGCGCGCAATGTAGAGCAACATACGCGAGTTAAGCACTCGATGACAGCTAATTTCAAAAGCAGATGACATAACTGCCTTATCAACAATAACAAATGTTCGTACCTACATTGCTGCTCCGATAATCTTAAAAAAATTCTGTGGGGTCATAATTAAGAGTAACTTTAAAAAAACCTTGTAATCCATGATTACACTAATGAATCCCATGCCTGGTTTAATTGATCGCCCGTATTAGACTTACACACTGTATATAGAAAACAAGTGATTAGTTAGTGAGTAACAAATACTTTTACGAATTTTTGGCCTTATTTAGTCGTATTGAACTTACTCTAACACTAGTAAAGTAATTTTCTGTAAGATTTTACTAGGATTTTATTTAACGCAAACATATTGAGGCCTATCTAAAATTTAGGAAACAACGAAAAATATCACAGATAAAATGGAAAATTTTGAACTGTCTCTGTATTATTAGCAGTTCTCGAGGTTTTTTTTAACTAACCCGTGAGTATATCGAACACCAGTAATAAGTTTTTAGAATTTCTAAGAACTTATTACTTTATAAATATTAGATGTCATATACCAAAGAAAAACGACCAAGATCACCTATGTCCGAGGTGAATATGTTCAACTTATTACTTCTTAGATAACTTCATGTTCCGCGCAGGCTATAGATAGACAAAATGTATTTGTTTAGATCCAGTGCGCTGGCGAAGCACCCTACTCGGAAGACTTGCCGAGTTTGCCGCACGAAGTGTTCGGCGCTTTCGTATTGGCGACTGTACCGATTGGCGACCTCGACGGCATCGATCCTAGTGAAGCTCTCGTACGTTTTTCTTATACGACATCTACAGCTTGGTCATTGCTATTTTCAGTCAAATCATTTCCTTCACCGTCTCTTATATGATGCACTAAAATAATATTTTGTTCATTCACCACTTTAACTAAAACAGAATTGATTTACTCAATTTTATCCTTATTTGCTCCTTGGCGTAATGATTTTTTCTGTTATATTTATATTCGAATCTAATCTTACACATATTTAATCTTTATACGCCCAATAACACCTTTAGCTGTTATTCGAATAGATAAACTTCAGTTTGACGAAAATTTTAATTTATTCTCAGATGCTACGTGATTTATTCATTTACAGAAACATCCAGGGGTTGTCGCGTTCTACTCAGCAAAAGACATTCCTGGGATCAATTCTTTCTCTCCTGGAGACAACCTGTTCTTTCTCAAACATGAAGAAGTATTTTGCAATGGACCCGTCAGATACAACGGACAACCCGTTGGAATAATAGTAGCTGAGACTAGAGCTATAGCAGAATATGCCGCCAAATTAGTACACGTAAAATATAAAGGAGTTACTAAACCTGTGGTTGACATAAACGAAGCAATGAAATACCCATCTAGAGTAAGAAAGGCTGGAGAGAAAGATGGTGGTGGGGAAGAGAAAGGAATATTGTTTAATATAATAAGAGGGAAGCAAACGATATACCAGCAGACACACTTTTGTATGGAGACATTGGTCAGCGTAGCGAAGCCTACGGAGGAAGGATTAGAAGTACATTGTACTACGCAACATATGGATGGAACGCAGATTGTTATATCACGTGCTCTAAAAATTCCTGAACATAAGTGAGTACCAGCCTTGAAATCTTTGCGATGAGTTTCGATGTGACAACTTTTTTTAATGTGTATACATTGTGTATTATATGCTATGCAATAACGCTATGATCACGTAGGTGAAGGCTATAGTTACGTTTAGCGAAAAACATCAAGATCATAGTTAAAAAAGTCTTTACATTTTCAAATTAATTATACTTACACTTAGTTGTTCTATTTGGCGAGTACCAAGACAATTTTTTTCAAACCCTTAATTACCTCACCAATACCAATGTTATTAATGATGTGGTATAATATGATTTTCTTTAGAGTAGACATCCATGTACGTCGACTAGGAGGGGCGTATGGACTTAAGATATCCCGTGGATCCCAAGTGGCAGTTGCCAGCGCCCTGGTAGCTTACAAGCTGAACCGACCCTGCCGCATCATGTTGCCTCTCACTACCCTATCTAAAGCTGTAGGGAAGAGGTTTCCTTGTACAACGGAATATGAGGTTTTTATTTTTATTCCATCACTCGATAATCTTATCATTATTTGATAGTCATTCCGTTCTATTCTAGCAATGCTTTCAGTGATTTTACAATAGAGATTTAAATTTGTTAAACTAGGCTCCACGGGTCACGGGGCGATATAAATGTCTTAGTTTAAATGGGTGCAAAGGTATCTTGTAATAGTGTTTAAAATTGACTTAATTAAAGAACTCGTAAGGTTACGTTTAAGAGTTATGAGTGTCATGACAAGGTACTTTGTGCATTGTGCACTGACACTACACTGACTTAAATCATTAAAATTGTTTTCATTTTCAGTTTCCATATCCCCTCACATAATCTTAAACTCATTTCGGAAAACTCGTAACAGTAAAATTAGTGATTTTCACAGCTATCAAATGTTTCGATCAATTTGATCATTATTCATTATCTAGAAATTTCTTAATCGAATGTTTCAGGTTTTTTGATTTCTAGTCTAGAATAGTTTCTTAATTCCTATTAGGACATGAAAGCAGATAATTATTAGAGTATATTTTACTGTCAGGTAATCTTCTATCTTCTTAAATTTATTTAGGTCGGAGTAGATCTCTTCGGAAAAGTACGTATTGGTAAACAAAGCTTATACACAGACAACGGTTATATCGTCGACGAGCCACTATACTTGGCAACCATGGAAGTATATACGAATTGTTATGAGAAGCTACGGTGGCTGTATGCGGTGTATAATGTGACGACGGACACTGCTAGCAATTCTTGGTGTCGATCTCCAGGTTTGTGAATACCTGTTCCATCACATCATCAGCCTATTTCAGTCCACTGCTGGGTGTAGGCCTCTCCCTCTAATTTAACGCATCTGGAGGTAATGCCCATAATTGCCACGCTGGGCAAACGGGTTGGTGATCGCAGTAATGTGTCCATTATGATGACGCTGCTGACCATCATCAATCCTTAATAAATGAATGGTGAATACCCACGGGAAGAGTTGGGGTGGTGGCAAAGGTATTCTTACTGCCGTCACCACAAGGCATGTTTCATAACATAATCATATTTAAATTCAAGCGTAGCTTTTATTGGCATCAACCCCCATTAATGACAAGCTTAATAAAACCAAGGCCTCGAGGTTCCGGCGTGGCGCTTTGGTTTTGGTAAAAAACTGGTGGAGACCTATGCCCAACAGTGGACGTCAAGCTAATGATGATGTATCATAATTCATTATCATCAATCCAGAAACGCGCATCAAAATTTATATTCGACATTCACTGCAGTTTTCATACGGTTTTGTGTTAGTTTTATTAATGAGTTTAATTTCTGTTCAAAGTATGGTATTACACTCCTGGAGAATCTGCACTATGGTAGCACTCAGAATTGGATAGATCAGACGGAAATCGTAACGACTTTATTTAGATTTATTTTTTGGTGACGATATTCCTGAAACATCATTTTTAAACATGTTTTCGTAATGATCGTCTTTTCTGAGCGCCTCTTAGTATTACTATCGATAATTTAATAAGAATTTGAGTTGCACTCAAATAAATGTATCAATCAAGTATACAAAGCCAACTAAATATTTGAATAATTAGCAAATACAAAATAAAAAATAGGAATTATGGTCTGGAGCGTTATGGTCAAAACTTCGATCGTATACGATACGTACAACTTTATAGTCACTAGAAACCTTAGTGACAAAAATATGTTATTATCACTAGAGCGAAGTACAACACGAGATATAAATAAATTTCCTTACACTTAAATATAAAAATCTGGTCTATTCCAGGTTGGAGTAGACTTGTTCGGGAAAGTCCGATACGGCAAAGAGAACCTGTATATGGACAACGGCTACGTTGTCGACGAGCCCCTGTATATATGGACTCTGGAAGTGTACCAGAACTGCTATGAGAAGTTGCGCTGGTTGTACAGAGTTTATGACGTCACCACGGATACTGCTAGTAATACTTGGTGCCGGTCTCCAGGTTTGTAAGACCATCAAAATAATATGATTAAATGATTAAACTGACATATATGTAACATTTCTAGTCACTTTCTAGTCTCATCAATGACCATCATTATTTAAGCTATAAGTCGTCCACTACTAAACATACGCCTCCCCCTTGAATTTTCAAATATACCGGTTGGAAGAGGTCTGTTTACAGCTCCTCTCCGCGACCCTTATAAGGTCGCCGATCTATCATCTTGGTCGTATCGAAGTCATGATCATACTGATCATGCACAATATACTTGGGGTGGATTAATATATCCATTGTAAAATGTTCGTTCCTAGAATATCTCAGAAAAACTAATATAAATACATTTTCAGGAACTTTAGAAGCCATAGCTGCCGTTGAATTCATCATGGAGCGAATATCATACGAATTAGCCATCGATCCACTTACAGTCAGACTACGAAATCTAGACTTAGCTGCTATTGAACTTAGATTCATGGTGGAAAGAGTGAAAAGAGAAGGCCAGTATTCAGAAAGAAGAGAGGCTGTTGACAAGTTTAATAGTGAAAACAGGTGGAAGAAACGAGGGTTGAGATTCTCTCTGTTACGCTGGCAGGGCATTGGTAATCAGATCTTGGATGTGAACATGTCTGTTTATTACGACGATGGAACCGTATCTATAACACATGGAGGCATTGAGATGGGACAAGGACTTAACACGAAAGCTGTTCAAATAGCTGCGCATTTTCTTGGAATACCGATAGAGAAGATTCAGATTAAGTCTAATAATACTATTTCAGCACCTAATGGTCTTATATCAGGGAATAGTACGACGTCTATGGCCGTTGGAATTGGAGTACAAAGATGCTGTGAGAAGCTTTTAGCGCGGCTGGCTCCTTTAAGGTTAACATTGCTTAACCCAACTTGGGAAGTACTGACAAGGGCAGCATATTCAGCACAAATAGATCTGCAGACGCATGGGTTTGTGTCTCTAAAGGATCTGCTTAAGGCTGACGTGTTGGGAGTGACGTTGGCTGAAGTAGAAGTGGATGTCCTTACTGGAGAATGGGAACTGCTCAGAGTCGACATACTTGAAGACGCTGGGATCAGTATTAGTCCTTATGTGGACATTGGACAAGTAAGCAAAACATTAATTTAACTTAAACAATTAACGATTCCTATACAACTTTACCGTTTTTCTTGCATCGCATAGAACAAGAATATAGGCCGCCTGATGTGTAAGTCTCTACTACTTTCTATGAACGCTTGCAATGCCAGCAAGTACTGATGAGATATATGCGCTACTTGTGTGCTGCCAGCCTTACCAAAGCAGTCCGAAGTTCGCAAATTTCGGGGATTTGTCTTTGTCACTCTAATGACACCACCTCTGTTGGTGTGACAGAGACAAATCCTCGAAATTTTGAGAATCCTTTTCCTTCACTCCAACGTAGGCGTCATTATGGATTGACAGAGACAAATCCTCGAAATTAGCGTATTTGGTTCGCGGTATGGCAGCTGCTCTACATTTGACCAAAGTATAATCACTGAGTTGGACTCTGCCACTGAAAGTGTTTATTGTACCTACTAACCTACCGTCATACATACCTCTAACTCAACGTTTATCCATTATTTTAGGTCGAAGGAGCCTTCGTCATGGGTCTCGGGTACTGGACTACAGAGGAGCTGGTATTTGACCAGAACTCTGGGGAGGTCCTCACTGACCGCACTTGGAACTACCACGTCCCTCAAGCCCGGGATATTCCGCAGGATTTCCGCGTCTATTTTAAGGAAAAATCTATACCGGATCCTAGAGTTCTTGGTGCCAAGGGTTAGTATAAAATTACCCTTTCCAAAAGTTCTAATACTCGTATGATTTTGCCTAGGCTCCTCGCGCTTTCGGAGGGGGCGCTCTGAAATTCGGAGCGGTGCTGGTGGTGCTGCAGAAGTAAAGCGCGAGCGTCCCTGCAGCCCACCGTTACAGCATAACGGCGGCAGACGGAGAGGGTTTTTAGTGGGTAAACTCAGGGTCTCATCAGCCCATAACGAGGAGTCCCACATAACGCATTGCAGTATGCGTAATGCATTTTTACTCTCCTTAAAAAAAGGCTTCACGCGCTTGCGAAATATAGGTTTAACTTGCGATGTAATGGGATAAATAAAACGAATCATTTTAATGAGTAAACTTACTAAACCTACGAAAAAAGTTGTGGAGCTCTAAGATTGGTTCTTCTTCTTCTTCTGGTTCCTCTTCTAATGAAGGTTGGACAACATCATGGCTATTTTAACTTTGTTGACTGCATTGGTTGACTGCACAAGATTGGTTCTACTATTGACTATTATCGACGTAGGCATCTCCTATTACTTATGCATATGGATGCATTTTAGGAGGCAATGCCATTAACCGTCACGCTGGGCTTAGCGATCGCAATATTGTGTTCATTACGATGACGCTGCTGCCCACCACCAATCTTCAATAAAATGGTCAGTGACACTTCAATCCCTTAGTCGACTCTTACGACACCCAGTGCGAAGAGTTGGGGTGGTGACAAATGTATTCTTACTGCCGTCACCACGCGGCAAAATATGAAAGATGTGGCAATGTTTAACTTACCAGCGTGATTTTTCGGCTTCACTGAAAATCAGCGTTGTGGAATGTGCCCTGCGGTGCACTACGTAACAACAAGCTGAATGAGGACCCTTTTGCACAACTTTGCTATCTTTGTTTTTAATGTAATGTAATTTTAAGTTATGTTTTGTTCTAATAAATTCATTTAATTTCATTTCATTTGATTCAGCAATCGGCGAGCCTCCGATTTGTATGGCAGTTGCAGTGCCCTTTGCGTTGCGTGAAGCTATAGTCGCTGCTAGGAGCGATGCTGGGATATCTTCCAAAGAGTGGTTTCCCATAGGTAAGTTAACAGTCATCATCATCAGCCTATGATAGTCCACTGCTTCATGTAGGCCTCTCCTATTAACTATGCGTATAAATGCATTAGGAGGAAAATATCCATAATCGCCACGCTGGGTAAACGGATTGGCGATAGCAGTAATGTGTCCACTATGATGACATTGATGACGCACTATGAAGATTGATGATGGGCAGTAGCCCATCATCAATCTTTTATCGACTAGTCGACTCTTACGATACCCGCAGCAGTTGGGGTGGCGACAAATGTATTCTTATTGCCGTCACCACACGGCTGCATTTAAGAGCTGCTGATTTAAGAGAACTTAAAAGAACTTAACCCTTAAATTGGCAGTGTATGTTACTCGTATAGGGCACATTTTTCGACCGAATTTTGGTATTTTTTTTAATGGCCGCTTTACATATTAGTTCTATGAAGGCCAATCTGAGGGATACAACTATGAGATGGAGCGAGATTAGTTTATATTTAAACTAGCGACCCGCCCCGGTTGCGCACGGGTACTATACCTACATAAAAACCTTCCTCCTGAATTACTCTACCTATTAAAAAAAATCTCATCAAAATCCGTTGCGTAGTTTTAAAGATTTAAGCGTACAAAGGGACATAGGGACAGAAAAAGTGACTTTATTTTTTACTATGTAGTGATAGTGATATTTATTTTATCAAACCGGTTATTCATGTAATTTAAGTCGATAATTGCTCGACATGTTTCGATCCATTTCGACCTAGATTACTCCATGATGTAAATCCTCTAAATGGATCGAAACATGTCGAGCAATTTATCGACTTAAATTACGTGAGTAACTCGTTTGATAAATATTTAAATATGTTTGGTACCTACATCACAAGCCTTAATTGAGCTTACCGTGGGACTAGGTCGATTTGTGTAAGAAAATATTTATTTATTAAAATAATATAATTAAACGGTTTTACACGATAATGATGATGGACAAGGAGTATTATGTTTCAGATGGCCCGTACACCAGAGAAGCTATCCAGATGCACACAGAAACGAGGCATAGTGACTTCAAATTTCAGTAAACGTCTAAAGGTCAAGCCACATGCATGGCGAGCATGTTGTAGAGTATGTAAATGTCATATTAGATGGCACACCGCTTGCGTGGCGTGACCAGTAAGCAGTGTGCCGTCTACTATGTCATACTACAACGCACACACCGCGTACATACGCATAATGCTGTTCACCGATGTGGCTCAGCCTTATAAGTTTATTAGATGCAGATATTATTAACATAGAACTCGTAGAAGCATTGTATTTTCAATAAAATAAAGTACTTCTTATTAATATCATTGATTTTATTTTATTACGAATTTTTTTTTCGTAAATAGTTACAATATACATGATGTAACACGGGCAAACCGGATAACTTCAACCTTCGGCATACGACGTGGGGTATACCAAACCCCAAATGTATGGAAACGTCATATAAACATTTTTCAAATAATTTGAAACGACCGAAAAAAATTTTTTTCCACATTGGTTCATGTACTATCGACAAAATTGAATCCTGACCCATAATAAGAGCTTGTCATAGTAACTTTGAAAATAAAATTGCTGCATCTGATGTACAATTTGACTTTCAATGTTACTATGACAAGCTCTTTTTGTAAGTCAGGATTCAATTTTGTTGATAGTACCTAACGTTATTTGTTTCTTTCTTACGTTCGTAAGTAGCACGAAAAACTTGAATAGCTTGAAAGCTATTCAGGTTTCTCGTGCTGGGTCAGCCGAGCAAGGGTTGGCGTCTGGCGATACCAGTAATATGTCCACTATGATGACGCTGCTGCCCATCATCAATTTTCTATAAATGAATAATCAGTGACACTTCAATGCCTGGTCGTCTGTCAAGACACCCATGGAAAGAGTTAGGATATTATTCTGAATTAAAGCACGGTTAAACAATTATTTATTTAGTATCTTAAAAGAAAACCAAATGAAGTCAAGACTCACAGCATGAGGGATAAATATTTTTATTTTGCAATTATAGATAACTTATATGAATACGTTTATGATAAAATGTATTTAATAAACATAAATTAATTAAATTTAAATTCGCTGTATTTTGTAGCCGTAGAGAGTTGGATGGCTTCTCTTGTGTATGGGCCATCTGAAATAAAGAATTATGATAAAATCATCACAACTTAAAACATATCTAATATTCGATGAGCTGTAAGAATAAATAAATAGTTAAAAATTGTTATTATATTGGGGCATTTTCACTTTTAGTGACATCCAATTAGCGTGACATTAAAACACCTTAATTACAGTCAGGTTGGCCACTACATTTAAGTACTTACGATATTTTTAGGAATGTAAGCTTGATCAGGGGTTTTATCGTCCATTAAATACAAAAGCGACACAAGTCAAAAAATTACTTTTTACAGGGGAGCTGTTTAAAGAATTTGTATTCGTTTTTTGTTCACAAATTTTTTTTACAGCATTAATATTATATGTGTTATATATCAACTTGTAGGTATTTTAACCCTTTTTTGATGTGTTTGGTTATTAGAAAGTAATATGTGCTGTGCAAGCTTTTATGAGCGTATACGTCCGTTTTGCATAAAAAAATAACATTAACTCTGAATTTTTTTTTCCCATCAAAGGCCACAAATACAAAAAATAAGCAGTTATTTCATTTAAATCATACATAAAATCATGTCTTAAACATAGAAATACTGTTTTTTTAACAAAACTGAACCAGACAAAACTTTTTCTTACTGTTTCTTTACTTACATATTGTCAGAACATGTTTATAGGTACCGTAAACCGGGGTTACTTTGATTAATTTTAACTTTGGTTACATATTTTGATGAATTTAACGGACGTAGTAGTTTAAAATTCAGATAATTATAATTATCCGTTTTCTTCAAGAATCAACCTGCTATATAAAAAAATATGGTACCTTTAGATAATAAATATAAAATAAATACAACGCGATCAAAGTTATATTGTTGAGAATGGAATTAATACTTTGATACCACTTAGTTTTACTATAAACTGGAAATAGCCCACCTAAAAGCACGTAAATAATAAAAATCGGTTAAGTACATCTTTAGTTATTTGTTTTTTCTATGTGTATTGTATTTGTGTGGTGGTTACTATGATCCCATACTAAATGATCCAAATTGATGTTTTGACGGTTTACTAGTTTTTTCATTAGAATTGATGCAAGAACTTAATTTTTGCTGATACAAAAGTATATCTTTCAATATTTAATTGCAGAGATAATAAATCTTTCCGAAAAATCTACTTATGATTAGTAATAATGTAACATTTTTTTTTCTAGACGACATGACAGTTTAGCGCTAGTACTTGGGTACTACCTATGTAGTGAAGCAATAGGCATGATGACTGTCAAGTCAAGTCAACACCTTTTTTCGATTTTTGAAAGATTTACATGAAATACACAAAAGTAACGTCACGTTTGTATATTACACTTATATTAAATAAAAGTTCTGTACAATAATGACTGCAGTCCTATATTTTAGTAATAATTTATTCGTGTGTGATGCCGTGCATAATGTCTAATAATTTATTTTAAATACAGTCATCATCCCTATGTTGGCATTCCCAAAAGTGAAAAAATAATACTACTAATATAAGTTTTTAGATTCGTTATAACATACACCGGGGTTAGATCTTTGTTTGTTTTACTTGTATTGTATACAAATAATATAATATCAAAGTATGACAAATACTTAATAATCCGAAAGTTTTATGCCATTTATTGTTCTTCGTAGTCGCAATTATAGGTACACAAAATTCACAGTCATCTTCCACAACAATCTCTAATATACTTTTAAGTAAAACGAACACAATACAAAGTACCTCGTTTTACAATTACTGTTTTTATAAGATGTATTGTATTTTTTAAGATAACATGCAAAAGATACTCAATTATTCAATCTGGTACATTTATGGATTTTAATATTATACTGAATTAAAAACGGTTGTAAATGCAACATTGTTTTTTGAAAT